>OENT01000645.1:49600-72177 GCA_900239685.1 Rotaria macrura
ACATCAGCATGCTCTCTCATTAAAGCTTGTAACATCAGGGATTATAGATGTGAGTCAGCATTCGTAATAAGATTTAGATCGCTCTAGCATATTCTAGAACTTTTCGAGCCCTCCCGTAAAATAAAATGAATGCAATTAATTAGTAAATGTTTCCAATAGCGATGCCTTTTTAAATTTTTCTCTAGAAAAAAAATTTAATTTCAAATTGAAAACCTAAACGATGATTATAACTGATCCACTGACATGTTTTAACTATCGTTTGATTCACACAAAATGCATGAGTTGATCTAAGTGTAGTTTCAAAGTAATATCAATATTAGTATTTATGAGTTGATCGAGATATGAGAAAAGTTGAAACCAATTGCTGGGAATATCCGTGCGAATGTTACAGAATAAATAAACCTTTTACGAGGGCTAATTGAAAATAAGTTTTCAATTTTAAGAGAAATCTAAATATTTGTGTGCAAAAGACTAAATTCTTAAGTTTATTCTAGGAAAATAAAAATCCTGTTTTCAACCTCAGTTTTCTTTGAATCAAACATTTAGAATTCAAGGTCATCGATTCCAACCTCCAAATACGAATGGAAATGCCGCGTTTGAAGTGAGGTTCCAGCCAATTCTTGCACATTTCGATATCTTTCCCACATGAAACGGTTGAAAAACCGTACGAAAATAGAAGTCTTCTGAGTCGGAAACACCGTATCGGAAAATTGCATTATACGAAAGGATCCGGAAACGTGGAATTGACGAAGAATCGAACACAGAGTCCGAAAGAAAATTCTAGAAAAAACTTGGAAACTGAGTTGATTTGATCGTGTGTTTCGCAAATCCACTAGGAACACAAACGAACCGATCTTCATGGCTTGGTAAGGGAAAGTTGCCCTCAAACAAATCATTATCTGTCGCATGCTTCTACGAGGATATTACTCTTATTCAATTGATTTTAAATTCTCATTGTGGAATCATCTACCCTCGGATCACAATAGCACGAAGCGTGCAAGCACCACCAGCTCATTAGCTAACTCTTATAAGAAACACACACAGCGATCTGAACAGCAAACAAAGTCATACCCCTCAGCTAATACATACTGTCTGTACCATCCCAATATAGAAAACCCATACTAAACCACAGTGGCACCATGCCAGCCTACCATAAACGCTCTTCACATATCAACATAAAAGTCGACTACAAATCACGCGATACTAACCCAACATTACATAACATCGAATAGCACCCATATTAGACCACACCAAATAACAGTAAACCCAAACAAAATTCCATCAAGACTAAACCCACGTCATGCAACACCATATTAAGCGAACAACACAACATTAAAACATACTCGCACAAAAGTCACACAGTACACCAGCAAACCCAAACCACAAGCCACCAAACCTTAACTGGCACTCACATCCTGAATCTAACTTACGAAGTTTCATTCGAAAAAAAACGAAGACCATTCCACAATACGTTGCTAATAACCTGTTTCGAAAAAATTTGTGAAATCGAACGTGAAGGAGAACTGTGCTCCCTCATATAGACTGGAGCTAAGCATCGCATCACTATGATGCTCTCATGCTCACATAAACTGACTAGTTTTTGTAGAGAAAAAAGGGCAACCTTCTGGTTTGTACTGGACTTTTAATTTTATTCCAGAATTTTTTTTCAAATGAAAGTGAAGGGAGCCTGCCCTGACTTTTAAAAGTCTGAGGTTGGTACTCACTTGTTTGTCTTTCTAATTTACTCAGGGATATAATTAGGGATAGGAAGTTTATTTGTGTAAAACGGGACGTTTTATTTAGTTTTACCGTAGCGATGTTCTTTAAACGTGTGAATGGATGGAGGTTGAATATCACCGTGCTGCGCTGTACACTCTAAAAACAATAGGTGTTCTACCGAACTTTTAAAGGATCTTCCACCGGGCACACGGGAAGATTCTTTAGAGGTTCAGAAAAAGCACGGGTTCGACACCAAACCACTTCACAAAATGATTAAAAAAAGTTTCGCATCAAAGGTTTCGTACGAAACTCAAGCAGACGAAAATTTGGAATAACGCATTTACACACTTAATCGGGAACCGTTATTGCGATTCGTTGGCACTCATTATAATGACGCATGGGATGCGCTCTCTATGCAAAATTTTCATTTCAAAATATGAAAACGGCCGAAAACTTCAGTCTTGAGTGCCATACTGGACTGTTCTTGAAATTCAAGAATAACAGCGCATGCTAACACTGAAAACTGAAATTTTCGACAGCTTTCAAACTCTGAAATGAAAATTTTGCACAGAGAACACATCTCATGCGTCATTATAATGAGCACTAATGACTCGCAATCACGGTTCCCGATTAAGTGTGTAAATGCGTTATTCCAAATTTTTGTCTACTTGGGCACTGTTTCTATCAACATAGAAAATAGTTCCGAAGATACAGTGGAGTACCAAGTCTTTCCACAATGCACTGAAACGAACTTCCACGTATCTAAAATTTGGCCTCCATAGCATTAAAACATTACTCACTAAATTCAGTACCCAATATATACCGGTTCGTTGTTTTTCACATTCCAACTAGTTGCAATTTCCAAACACAAGAAGCATGTTTTATTTTTGGCGACCGTTTAATCTAAAACAAGAATAAATAAATTGATTGTGAGCGAAAATATTCAGCTTACTTACTATTAAAAATTTACAAACCAAGCACCAAGTATGATTGAACTGATTTAATATTCAGAGATTTAGCACAACACAATTGAGTTACCAATTCTCTGTTTCCATTACAATAACCCTCATAAATGAACCGCTGAGTTTCTCGTATTCCATTTCACAAAATGAATACTATCGTAGATGCTTCACACATCCATTCATCGAAGATATTAAGAAGTGACGCGCCCATAATCTTCGATTTTATCGACACAATCGTACCGGAGTGGTATAATCCTGAATATCATCCAAGATAGAAAAAAAAAGTAATTAGTGCATGTTATTTCTTTAATTGTAATAATCATACCTGAAAATTATCATGATGAACTATAAACAAGATTTACTCATGCTGTTTGATGTTACAAAATTAATCATACCTTCGACTTGTGATAATAAATTCAATCTAAGATAGAGAAAGTAATTTATTTATAGTTCGTGAATATTAGTAAAGAAAATAGTAGCAGAGAATCGTGATGATGGCTTTGAGTAAAGAAAGAAAAAGCAGATTAATTCATGTTGTTTAATTTTATTACAATGATCATACCCGAGAATTTTAATATTCAATTTAATCTGGGATAGAAAAAGAAATTTATTCATGTTCTTCAATTTCATTAAAAATGGTTATATACATGTGATTTCTGATGATGGCCTTCATCTAGGAAGCAAATGAAAATTAAACCGTAGTAAATTTCATTCTAGTACCCACGAGTGAGAATAAGATGACCCAATTAAATGTAAGTTTCAGAAAGGAACTTTATTACCGTTACTCATTTTCATGCTAGCAATTGTTACTCCGATCTATGATGATGAACTTGCTATGAAATAGAGAAAGTATATTTATTCTAACTGTTCTATTGCTTCCTGATAACTTAACCTGCGATTTCTGATGGTGAATTGGGCCTTATATGGAAAAAAGAATTTTATTATCGTTGTTTAATTTGATCGTATTAATTGTGCCTGAATTATGTTGATGAACTTGATCAATAGGAGAACGAATTTTATTCACGTGGTTGAGTTTTCTTACAAGATCACGTCTGACAATTGTGATAGTGAACTTGATCCAAAATAGAGAAAGGAAATACCGTCATGTTCTTGCAATAATTATATCTGAAAATCATGATGATAAATTTGACCAAAGATAGAGAAGCTAGATATATTCATTTGGCTCGATTTTATAATAATAAGCATACCTGTAACGTAAGATGAGGAATTCGATCTAAGATAGAGAAAGACATTTATTCAGGGTCCTTTGATATTTTCCCAACATTCATACTTGGGAGCTACTATGACATATTTCATCTAAGATAGTAAAGGAAATAGATTCAGTCTTCTTGAATGTTATGACAAAATCATACCTGGAAATGATAATGATAAATTGGATCTGAGACAGAAATAGAAATCCATTCAATGTTCCTGATTATTATTAGAATGATAGTGCCTGAAAGTCATTGTGATCAGCTTGTTCTCAAACACTAGAATACATCATTCTTTTTGAATATTATTCGAGTAATAGTAGTAGAATAGGATGATGATGATGATGAACGCGATCTATGACAAAAAGACATGATTCATTCGTTGTTTTTTCAAAATTATGAGAATAACTATACCTGAAAATTTGAGACAATGAACTTGACTGAAGATAGAAAAAAACAGATTCATTGACGTTGTTTATTTTGATTGTAATAATCATAGATCCGATTTGAGATGGATATAGCTCCAAGTAAGGTATAGAAACGAAATTCATTCATGTTCTTCAATTTCATGAAAAAGATTTGAGTTGATAGTTATGATGGTGAATGTGATCTACGTTCGAGAAAAGACATATACAATATTTAATTTTTGGGATTTTACCGGATCAGTCTTACTTTGATATTGGGTTGATCACATATACTGTAGATTAGAAAATAATTTATAGAGTATAATAAAGGATATTCTAGGGAAGTCCATACGATATTTATGGATGAATTTCTACTTTCTTGAAAATGCGATATTCTAGAAGATAGAAATAAGAAATTCGATTTTCTAGTTAGAAAATCGAAAGTGAATGCGTATGGGCTTTTCTAAAAATTTGCATTTAATTTAGCAATTAGAGTATTTTTTAGAAGTTTGAAATTCAGTTTTCATTTTCATTTCATAATGAAGGTTGAACACAACAGATAAATATCGAGTAAAATGTTTCATATAACATCATAAATACGAAAAAAATGAGAATTGGAATACAAGATCAAACACAGTTACTAAAAAAAACCCTTCATGACGCAGCGAAGTGAAAAAAACTCTACGAAAAAAAGTTTAACTATCTAAAAACATTCTGTTCAGAAACAAATACTCAAAATACGATTCTCAAGCGTAAACGTGAAAAAACTACGTAACAGTCCATATAGAGTTTGAAAAATAAGAAAGGTTAAAAATATCGATTTTATCTTCAGAAAATTCTATTTCTAATATTCTTGTGAGCCACAAGAAATAAATCGGCATTATGTGCCTGTTCATATAAAATGGACTAACTCACGCGGTATCTGAAAAAGATTGCTTTATCAACTAGCTACAGTGGCTGGATGAAATAATGAATACACAACACTGTTGACTGACTTATATACATGACCGAACAATGAATCTATAACTGTCATTGTTTAAATGATTTTGAAAAAATCAGTAACTGATTTCTGAGTTTTTATAGAACGTAAATTGATTTTCTAGAAAATTGGACTTGATTTTCCAATATCTTGAAAAGCAATTTTTCTAGAAAATCAGCTTGAAATGTTACATTTTTTGGACCATCAAACCTTTTCTGAACATGCAAAACTCGACGAATGAACCATACAATTTTGTAAAATCGTTTAGCTTATTTAAGGTCGACTTTCTACAACAAAAAAATAAAAATGAAATTTACAGTGTAGCATGAATTTTTGAATGCCCAGTGAATTGGCTATGAAAAGTGGCATTCTTTTTATTTTTTTACACGAGTATAGACAAGGGATATGAGATTTGTATTTTCGATGTCTGGACGAGAAAATATCTACACAGTATCTTGACTGAATCGCTGGTTTTTTTGGAAATTATTTTGCTGGTTTTTCAATCTGCTCTAAAAGTGAATATTCTTTATTGAGTCATTTGCTAAAAGTAACTTTGAAGCATTGGTTATTGATGAAAAGGCATAAAAAACTATGTAAAAAAAAAGAAACCGCTCATGGTTTTGTACGAAATGCATGGAACCTACGAATGCTTTAACAAAAGATGTAAAGTTATTTTAAGAAAATTATAACGCCATCAGAAAGTGTACAGAACTATGTGACGGTCTATGTTGAGAGCATTCTTACGTCACGTTTTGTCTTTTCTGGCGTTTTCTTGTCTACTTATCTCTTCTCTTTCATCCTTTCATGGATACGATCAACTCGTTACTTATTCTGTTGACAGGAATACATATATCATCTTCCATAATTATCTTTCCTGTTATTCTCGTCTTCTTATTTGTTATGTCTATCTTTTCTCTTGTTGTATCTTTTCCTTCTCTCTCTTTCTTGGTTGCGTATATAAGCGCGTGTTGTGGATGTAAACGATGCGATTTGTGATACGTGGAAGCTAAATAAAATGTAATACCATCAGCATTATCTCTTCTTCTATCTAAAATCGTCACAAACTACAAATCGTTTCGTCTAGTTTGTGAAAAACCATCAATCACCCCTATGCAACTGAAATCTTTTGTGGAAAACATACGAAACCATAAGATCAATAATATGAAGGCGAAAAGTTCAGTACAAACAATTATCAACCTTCTAATATTGTACGAAACCTCCCAGGTGATTAAATCCAATGTCAGATCCTATCGATTCCGAAAGGATCCGACAATCCAACAGAATCCGATCGGATTCCGGGTCGTGGAATTAGCATCGGATATGAAAGTCGGATTCCTTTGAAAATCTTATGAAATCCTCATGTAAGAACCGATAGGAAATACGAGAGTCGGATTCCAATGCGAATCCGATATTATCCAATGTAGGAACCGATAGGAAATTATGGAGTAGGATTCCAATGCGAATCCGATAGGATTCAAATGTATGAACTGATAGGAAACACGAGAATCGGATTTCAACCAATCAGGATTTTTCGAGTGGCGGTTTCTGCCAATCAGGTTTTGTCGAGCCCTGATTTCAACCAATCATGCTTTTTCGAGTCGCAATTTTAGCCAATCAGGTTTTTTCGAGTTTTCAGTTTTAACCAATCAGGCTTTTTCGGAGCGTGATTTCAACCAATGAGGTTTTTTTCGGGTTGTGGCTGAGCGATTTGTAGGAGCGGAGCGTTTTAAAAAATAATGGAATCACAGGAACATTCAAAGGCGCTCGCAAGGAACATATGCATGAAAAATCCTATTGGGATAGCTGTTGGAAACACTTCGGTTGGAATTGAACGAAAACGAACGATGATTGAACTGTTCAGATAGAGCCGCGTGAATGAGTTAGATTCGGGATGAGACTGGATTTGCTTGGATTGAATAATCCCACTCAGATCTTTTGAAATCTAGGCTTCGGAACGATAAAGTGATCGGATGAGAAAAAAGTAATTTATTATTTTCGCGCCAATTATCACCGCCACTCATCATTAGAGATCATTCAGAATTCTATGAAAGATGCTGTTGCATTCTGATAATTGAATTGATCAGATTCCGGTCACATGGAGCCACGTTCCGTTGCACAACGAAAGAGCTGAAAGGAATTTGTCGGTTTTGTAGGAATTCTCCGTAAAATCCAATTAAATTCCTAAAGATTCTCGCAGAGTATGAGTGTCGAAATGAATCTTCTAGCCAGTTTGACATAGATTCGATCATCTTACACATCAGTATCAATGATTAACAGCAATTTTCTTGTAGTGAAACAAGTTTATAATATAGATCAAATGTGAATGACAGTCCTTTATCTCACTAAACAACTTTTCATAAAAAGAAAATTCTGTTAATGATCTTAATACCAAATCAATTAAAGACATGATCATAGGTGATGTACAAAATAATTTAACGATATCAGTCAATAAGCAGTTTTGTTTAAGGATGGAGTAGATGGCAATCACCTCTTTTTTATGGGACCACGATGCTAGTTAACTGCCTATACTGCTATAGACAAACTAAGTTGGTCCCATGAGAGTTTTATAGAATACTTAATACTCTGGAAAAACGCATGAGCACAATAAAGCAAGACATGGAGTTGGTGCTCAAAATTCAGTCGCGGGATATGCAAGTCGAAGCAATGAGCGTCATTTCTGTTAAAAAGGCGTACGATGGTAATAGTGTGGTGCCCTCTTCTACTGAAAGGAAGGTTATATGCTGAATGTGATTTGATTACTATCTTTCGTTCGCACTGAACCATAAATGAAGAAAATACTTTTTCTTAGACTTCGGTTTACCCAATCAGTTGCTTTTGATGTCCACCATCCAATCAATGGAATTTTGGGGCTAAGAAATAGAGCCTAGCGTATGTTTTATCGGTGTACCTCCTAGCAAAAGAAATGCTTTATAGAACTGTCTCTCGATTAATGCGGTTTACGCAATTCAGAACCCCCTCCCCCAGTCAGGTGGTTTGTCCCCTTGCATGCATTAGAAGTGCTTTTGTAGAGCGCCAATTAATTGCAATATGAAATCGAAATCGCCTCGATCTCGAAAATGAAATTAAGTTTTGTAGCTGACCTTATCTGTTATCACTATTTACCCCTTGACTAATGAGTTACTGCGAAGTGCATCAGGGCTCACATCTATTTATTCGAACATTCATATGGAAATTATAATTAATGAAGTCATTTCCGCTGATATCCCTCTCCACAATGCCCAGTGAAACTCGACAAGTTCAACTCGAGGATTTCATATGGATGCCCGAATGTGTTCACAGTTACTCAATCTGATTTGTTACGGATAGGTATAGTAAGGACACAACCAAACTCTTCGAGAGAGAAAATCCCTTCCATTTATTCAAACTTGTGTGGTCCTTCTATATCCTCATATAAATTCACACGAAATTACATTAATAATCAACAGCAAAAGTTATAAAAATTATCATCTTCTGGGAACGTGTTTTCTCAACCATGTCCTCTCATTTGCGAAAATTAAATCGAAAATTAAAAGAGTGCTAAATTCAATTCAATTCTACTTCATTTTTCAATAAATGGAATTATTCCCATTAAAAAAATGTATGACCTCGAATTTTGTTCTTTAATTTATTAAACTCATTTTTTCAAAAAATAATCCGAAAATTGAAGTCTTCTATTTGTTTGAAACAAGTAAAGTTTGTAGTGTTCGCTAGAGTTTTATATACAATTTTATATTTAGTTCAGAAGGATGTAGAGTTTGCTCTTGTTGCCTATGCAATTCATATATCTAATTTCGGATAATGTATAGCTCACTTGGCATATGCTTGCGGAATTTCAATCTATTCAGTTATTATTGTTGGAGTGCGCTAAACTATGCAGTAACGGATGCCCCATAATAAATGACCCACTTATTTTTGTTTTCAAGGGACTCAGAATCGTTTTCTAATCAGCTACGCAGCTCATTCGATAGAGAACTCAGTGTTCTACAAAATTGTGGACTTCATTTTTCAAACAGGCTTATTTTTGTTGATACAACACTGAAAACAATAACACCTACTCAATATTCCAACTGTGAAACCCTATTTTCTACTAAGATCTATCAATTTATGCTTGTCATTGCTGATCTAAATTGATGCTAAAAATAAAGCATTTCTCATAAATTGATACAGAATTTCGTGATCTATATTTCTTCAGCCTTTACAAGGAACTTCCACTCTTGTTTCAGAGAAAAAGATATAGAGTTAACTTCGAGTGCTATTTTCGCATGCATTTTCGCAAATTATATCTCCAATATCAGAAGTTGGTCTCTCGAATGATAATTTTTATTACATCAGATACAGAAATTTATTTTCAATAAAATAGCGTAAACGTTAGTTTGAATAAATGAAACTTTCAGTCTGTTTGGAATAAAGCAACAACGATAGCATAGGTCTATAGGGAAGCTTTGTTTTTTCGGTTTTCTCCTATTATCTAAATCAAACCTTTTTGTTCCAAATATCTATTCTAAAATTTTGAAAAATACATTGAAATGTGTAAAATTTGAAGTAGAATTTTGTAAGTTTCTGAAATTTAAGTGGAGCCATCATTAAAAAATTGTTGTCACCTTTTCAGCTTTTTTATCGCCACAATTGAACAATGTAGCAGATGTTAATGGTTTGAATTTAGCGTCAGCAAAAGAATACTTCTTGAAGTGTGAAGTTCACAATTTTGTATAACGATGAGTTCTATATCTAATGCACCGAGTAGCTATTTGGAAAACGATTCTGGGTTTCTTGAAAAACCAAAACAAAACTGGATCGTTTATTATGGGGCACCCATTAATCTGCGTTTTCCTCTCAAGTAACTGTCATATTTAGAGTTCACAAGACACGGTAGTCAGTATGAGCGCCATAATCCATTTTTCGCACTGTAACACTATTTTTTTCCGTATTATAAAATGAAATAAAGCAACAATTAAAAACAAACTAATTGGAATCTAAAAATATCTGTATGGAACAAGGAAGAATATATAAGATAAGAGAGAAGCTGAAATTTTGATTTCACTTGTTATCTTCTCTTCAAACATTCAACATCAGAGGCCATACTTTCAATAAGCATTGAATGAATTTTCTGAATTATGATAAAACCTATTTGAAATCTTGCTTCGACCTTAATTAATACGACCACTATTCTTACCCAACTTCCTCCTACTCGTTATGTACAAGTATTATTTTCAAAATAAAAAAAGTAAACAAATCTGTTTGTTAATGGCAATCCCAATAAGGATTTTTCGATCTTAACCCTGGTCAATGGCATTATAGCCTTGGAAAAGACATTTTATTTAAAAGACACTGTATGAGACGCCTCCCCCCCTTTCAAAAAGCTGGATTTTCGTGAAAATATTCGATTTTGACGTAGCCAGATAGCCCTTAGTGTCTACTTTCGAAATCATTATGATTTATTAGATTTTCTTTACTTTTTCACAATTGTATAGAGGCTTTGCTGAAGAGACTGATGGTGTGGGTGTGAGTATCGGGTGTTTGCATGCGGAGAAGCCTAACCATCGCCCTCACACTAACAGCCAGATATCCACCTGACCTCAGATATTAACACTCACACCAGCACTCACTCACCATCAAAATTTATTGATCTACTTTCCACACCATGTTAACAACAAAGAAACTTGTATATCAACAGTGAATTTTGGTTAGCGTTTTTTCCGAAGTCGGTTTTTACTGTTTTTCTTTAACCCTTTCCGGCCGGCTCCTAGAAATCAAAGAGCAAAAATATCTGTTCCTACATATTTTTTATTGCTGTTTTTTAGGGATAACAAAAATATAATTTTTGGAGAAAAAAAGTTATTGCATACTTCATGACGCCGTGTTGCCATTTGGCAACAGCCGCCGTAAAGGGTCAAAAATTTGAAAAATTTGTTTTTGGTTTTCGATCATCAAAAATGACTAGTTTGTGCTTCCTTCATGTATTCATAACGTTATTTCAATAAAAATAGATACAATTTTCACATAAAAAAGAAATAGAGAAGAAAACATAAATACTTAACCCTTTTCAACCGACTGCCACAATCCAGGTCGAACAATACGGTCCATATACGGCTCCGTATACGACTTTATAAGTGAACGCAGTAATATGGCCTTATCATAATAAAGTTAAGGTCTGTGCACGCCCGTATACTGTGATAATACAGGCCCGTATTGCTGTGTCGTATACAGTGCATATACGGGGCCGTATCATTCGACCTAGGAAGACAGGTAGCAAAGACTCTATTCCTGTAGATGTTTTGTTACTCTACCATATGTATAGCAAAATTGTATTTATCAAAAAAAAGCGGTTGTGTACCAAAAATTTGGATGTTAGAAACCGGCAACACACGAGCAAAAAAGGTGAAGGATTTGGAAAAAATTGTTCTTTTTCTTCTCTCGAAGAGCAACCTTTTGTGATTTTATTGCATTCATGCCTCCATAGTAAGCCATAATTTGCCTCTCTGTTCGTCTGTTGGAACTAAAAGGTCCAATATTTCTAGAATACTCCACAATTTATCGGGATCAAAGGATAAAACAGATCCACCTGTCACCTTGTTCTCTGCATCCCCCACTGTATCCAGCATAAGAGGATCCGCAAGAAATCTTCGGATCCTGGGTACGGTAAGGATCTTGAGGATATAGTTTGAATACAGAGGATATGGTGGAGATACAGAGAATACGATGAGGATGTAGAGGACATAACAGAAATTCGAAGAATACGGAGAATATGAAGAGGGCGCAGAGAATCCTGGCGGCTGTTTTTCTCCTCGGTAAAAAGTGTTGGAATGAAATATACTGAAGCAGTCAACTTGAAATTTAGGCTTTTCTTTCTACAATATTTCGCTCAGTCAACTGTTTTTGAAACACCGAACGAACCTTAGAAAGAACGAACAATCAAACATTAAGCAACCTATATCTTTATTATTTTGACTTTAATTCCTCATAGCATATAAGGCCATGCTGTCAGCTTGAACATATATGGAGAGAATTCTATTCAAATTCGTTGATAATGATGGAGTGTCTCAACCAGTACTGAGTCGGTATTAATCTCACTGTTTATATCGTGGTTAATGCTTATTTTATTGACTCCATCGAATTTTTCTTATGTATCGCATACGTACTCATGGATCCTCACGCTGTCCTCTGGATTTCTATCGTACCCTAGTCGTAACTGCGATTCAGGGAATCCACGTTTCCCCGTTGATCGAAGTGCTGCAAAGTTAGCTAGATCTTCTAAGAATAACTGAAGATATTTCGAAAAATTTTAGAAATTTTCAGAGGAGACTGGACTATTTTGAACTAACCTATTTATGAATATTCGGAAACTTTCTAGAATTTGTGAATTTCTTCAATTTTTCTGAAAATATCTGGCTAACTTTGCGGCATTTCGATAAATTGTGGATTATTCTAGAACTATTTGATCTTTTATTTTCAACAGATGAACAGAGAGACAATCTATGGCTTATTATAGAGTCATGGATGCAAAAAAGTCACAAAAACTATCTTCGAGAAAAGAAAAAGAAATATTTTTTCCAAAATCTTTGACCCTTTTCGGCCGGGTGTTGCCAAATGGCTACATCCCTATTTTTCGTTGTCCGGATATATTGAATAATCGATCTTTCTGGCACAATATCACAATATACAACAGGTCTACGAAGGAAAATTAGCGACTAGTTATTTCTGACATTGAGCATTCATACGTACAGGAAAATATTTTTTACGATTCAAATGCTATTTTGGGGCATTCTGATTATATTGTGCCATTTTCTGAGTGAAAATTTTTTGTTTTGTTTTATGAATCATCAGTATGTGTTGAAATGTGTTATAGTAATTATCAAACCGTTAAAACGTTTTATATCATCACTAGAAGCCAGTCCTTTGTAAAATATTGAGTCAATATTGGCAAATGGCAACATCCGGCTGGAAAGGGTTAAGGATTACTCAGTCATTTTAGGTGCTTCAGATGTCAAAAAGGTTTTAAATGGAAGAGGTAATTGTCCTCTAGAATTTAACAAAGTCGGATTATATATTTTCACCCTAGTTTTTGGAAAAATATGATTTTTCCTGTGAAATACCCCTCATTTCACAACTTTTTTAGAAAACATGTTAACCTACGCAGAGAAAAAAATCTTGAAAAGTCGAACGTTGAAGTTGTAGCTCCACTGTTTTTCACATTTTGACATGAAGCCGCAATCCGTATCGTTAGATTTCGAGAAATGTTAAAATAAGGGGGGGGGGGGTATATCTTTTGACCTTTAATATCAAAATAAATGTAGAACGCTTCTTTATTTTTGACTGAAATTTTTGCTATACGTTACATGTACCCGGATATATATTCAACGAATGTTTGAGTCATATATCTCTTTGTGGGACAAAAGTAGATTTTACAGCGGGAGGGAGGTTAAGTGGCCAGGGTATTCCAGTAATATCGATTAAAATACCATAATGGTTCATTCATTCATTCTTAACACAATTTATTGCGTAATACGTCCAGTATTCATCAAAGTCTTCTTTTCCACGAAATATCGAAACTCACAACTCATGCGACGTAATTGAAACTTGCAAAACTAAACACAATGAAATTCGTAAATAATACTACTTTTCGGTGAGTTAAGTCTATTGACCCTCGGGAATTAGAGTTATAGCCATTTCCAAACCAAATTCACTTAATGTCAAATGGACTTCATCCGATACCTGTACACATCCACAGATTCTCTTAAATTTCTCCTGGCAAAACAACACCCGAAGCCTCTTCTTAAACTATACATCAAATTATAAAGAAACCTCAAACCAAAGCTACATCGTCCTAAGCTACTCGGGATTCTGATAAATAGTTGAGAATTTAAAACTTAATTATATATCAAACAATGTTTTCAAATAGCATCGGAAGTTTTGCTCTTTCTGAAGAACAGGAATTTAGTTTCTTCCTTTATTTTGCACCAAACTCTATATTCTTAACCCTGCATTAAAACTTTTTATTCCGCATCATCGCAACAATGAAATAGTTTTCTCCTACTAGCTATGTAGGGTAAACCATGCCATACTCTCAAGCGGGAAACTATGAGTCGTGAGTTTGTGTGATTCAAAATAAAAGTAAATTAGATATGTACCAGTGACGGTGCACCGACCCCCGGTCTCACTGATTCACCGGTGGTCGGTGGATCGGTGCCACCGCCACCGGTGCATCCCTAATGTAAATCATTCTCTTTCGTAGATGAAATGTAGAATTTATTACTGTTTTTATTTCTTGCAAAATCAAATAATTCAATTCTACAGAATTTGTATTTACTGTGCTCAGCCTGTTTTCTATACTGGAAATAAGTCAATGATTATCTCATCCCTGAAACATTGAGCTAGAGTAGAAAAAATATAGCGATATATTTGAAAATAATTTGGCTTTGTTTATTGAGAATATTTAATATTATCGTATATATATGTATAGTATATATAGTATATATTGCAATATTGCTCCTTCTACAAATGTTGTACCCAAATACATCGACTGGAAGTGCACAAATACTGACGTAGATGAATTCAGGCATAGTGAATAGGGTGGCATCGCAATTCTATCTGACAAAGAAATAAAATATATGTTTTAGCCAGGAGTAACACGAGCAGCTGAGAAGGGGCTTCCTCCTACTTTGCGAATTGTTGGCTACAATTTTCTTCCAATTTTGGATAATTTAACTCTTATGTTTCCGCAACTTAAAAGAAATCACTCCTACCCATGTAGCCGATTTTCCGAAATAATGTACATTATAATGCATTATTTTGCCATAGAAACTCAATGAATGCAATGGCATCATAATGCAACCATTATAATGGATTATAATGGGTTTTTTTCTGCAATGCATTTCAATCCATTGACGTTTCCATGAATTATAATGCATTATTTCGAATGCACTATACTATGATTGGATCCATCGCCCATCTAACGCATTCTAATGCACTCAAAACTTCATATTTAGTACTTCCTTTACAGGATCTGTACAATCCTATTGAATCCTTATAAACATCATCATACTTGTAACTCTGTAGTCCTGGACAACTTCCCAAACTTATTCTCTATCTATATCTACCCCCTTTACCTTAATCTATCTATCTCTCGGACTGAACTGAAAGAGTTACCCTTAATGTATCACTGAAACTAAACATAACCCCGTAACCTGAATCTATCTCTCTAAAGTAACTAAAACCATTAATCTTAGTTTATCTCTCTAACCTACCCATTCGCCTAACCTTAATCTATCTCTCTAACGTACCTTAACCCCTTAACCTTAATCTATCACTCTAACCTACCTTAACCCCTTAACCTTAATCTATCTCTATAACCTCGCTTAACCCCTTAACCTTAACGTATATATCTACAGTAACCTAACCCCTTAACCTTAATCAAACTCTCTAACCTAGCTTAACCCATTAACCTTAATCTATCGAACCTAACTACGCTGGTTAACCTTATTCTATCTGGCTAACCTAGCTTAACTCCTTAACCTCAAACAATCGCTCTAACCTACCCTATCCCCTTAACCTTAATCTATCTATCTAACCTACTTTAACTCCTCAGCCTTAATCTATCTCTATAACCTTGCTTAACCCCTTAACCTTAATGTATCTCTCTAACCTAACTTCGCTGCTTAACCTTAATCTATCTCACTAACCTAGCTTAACTCCTTAACCTTATTCTACCTCTCTAACCTAGCTTAACTCCTTAACCTTATTCTACCTCTCTAACCTAGCTTAACTCCTTAACCTCAAACAATCGCTCTAACCTACCCTGTCCCCTTAACCTTAATCTATCTAACCTAAGTTAGCTGCATAACCTTAATCTATCTGGCTAACCTAGCTTAACTCCTTAACCTTAAACAATCACTCTAACCTACCCTATCCCTTAACCTTAATCTATCTATCTACCCTACCTTAACTCCTCAGCCTTAATCTATCTCTATAACCTTGCTTAACCCCTTCAGCTTAATGTACCTATCTACAATAACATAGCCCCTTAACCTTACTTTATCTCTCTAACCTAGCTTAACTCCTTAACCTCGATCTATCTCTATAACCTCGCTTAACCCCTTAACCTTAATGTATCTATCTACAGTAACTTAACCCCTTAACCTTAATCTATCTCTCTAACCTAACTTCGCTGCTTAACCTTAATATATCTCTCTAACCTAGCTTAACTACTTAACCTCAAACAATCGCTCTAACCTACCCTATCCCCTTAACCTTAATCTATCTCTCTAACCTAGCTTAACGCCTTAACTTTAATCTCTCTCTCTACAGTAACTTAACCCCTTAACCTTAGTCTAACTCTCTAACTGAAGCGAACGCCTTAACCTTAGTCTATCTATCCAACTTAACTTAACCCCTTAACCTTAATCTATCTCTCTAGCCTAGCTTAACTCCTTAACCTTTAACAATCGCTCTAATCTACCCTATCCCCTTAACCTTAATCTATCTATCTACCCTAACTAAACTCCGTAGCCTTAATCTATCTCAATAACGTTGCTTAACCCCTTAACATTAATGTATCTATCTACAGTAACCTAACCCCTTAACCTTAATGAAACTCTATAACCTAGCCTAACCCCATAACCTTAATCGATCTCTACGACCTTCCTACACCCCTTAACCTTAATCTATCTCTATAACCTAGCTTAACTCCTTAGCCTTAATCTATCTCTCTAACCTTGCTTAACCCTTTAACCTTAATCTAACTCTCGAACGGAACGGAACGGAACGGAACTAGTTAACCTTAATGTTTCTCTGTAACTTAAGTTATCTTGTTACCTTTCTTCAACCCTCTCGTATTTATTTATGCCATAACGTATAATTTTGACCATATCGATAACAATCTAAAACAGGAGAGAATAAATGAATAAATAAATTTATTATTATTGAATTCGAACTTACCATGTCGAACATAGTCGATATCAACTTAAAGCACAGGAAAATGATATAGATATCATTTTATTATTGAATTCGTACTTCCCTTTTTGAAGAGATCGGTAAGAACCTAAAACACTAGACAACGAAATAACAATTTTCTTATTCTTGAATTCAAACTTACCACATGACTCGTATCGAATTGTAGTTGAAAGCGGGAACAGTTCAAGAACCTATATATGACATGCGACTGTTCTAATAGTATTAAAATGTTTTAGATTTGGAAAAAAACTATTCATGATCTATTCAGTTATACTTGATGCTGTGAGCAGTTTTAGTTCTCCAGATACATTTGAAACTTAACAATGATGAAGGCCCAGTGAAAGTTTTTCGCTGATTTTAATCGAATTATTGTGCAACAAAATCAAAATTAAAATCGATTGATGATTTTGATTATCGTTGATCAGGACGTAACTATTGTTTGATGTTGTTAATTGTTCAGTGTGAAATGTTCGGATGAAAGTTGATAATTTTGTGAGAAAATCGAAATTATTAATCGATTCAAAATTTTCATTTTCCTGTAAAATAATCAATTTTAATCCGAAAATTTAACACTGAACAATTAACAATATCAAACGATGGTTACGTCATGATCAACGATAATAAAATTATCAATCGATTTTAATTTTGATTTTTTTGCAGAATAATTCGATTAAAATCAGCGAAACTTTTTCACTGGGGAGCACAAACTTCTCTTTAGAAGTTTGAGGAATGTGACCTCTTTCATTAAACAGAATATTGTAAAAGCATTCGAAACTCTAGTAGCCTATCGTTGTATCGAGCAGAAACCCGAGATCGGATATCAGATCGTTAGTGCACATTTTCGCGATTGAGTTAACTCGGAAACTCTTCGGCTTTCATACGGAAATATTTTGGAAATTGAAAGTGTACTCTGTTACATTTTTATTAGTTTTTTAACTTGTGCACTCTTATNGTGAAATCACTGTTTCAATATCTCTTATATGAAACGGATGAATTCTCTAATTTTAAAACACTGCTTTAAATATTACATTGCAATTTATTGTAATACAATGAAATTTTACTGCATTCTCAAACCATTTTCGCATCATTAGAAATAATGCATTGAAAACAAAGCGAAATTTGAGAAGTGTTTTTGAATTCTCAATAATGCATTAAAAAGCATTGAAAAACCAATGCATTGTCATTCATTAGATCATTATTTAGGAGTAATGCATTAAAATGAGTTGAAATTCCATGCATTATTTCCCATTGAAGCATTATTTGAAAGTAATGCTTTAAAATGCGTTGAATACGCACAGAATTTTGAGAAATTTTATGAAAATTCTTGATAATACATTAAAATGCATTGAAATTGTAAAAATTAATGGATTATAATTAATTATTTCATATTTTTGAAAAATAATGGATAATAATGGACCGTTTTTCCATTATTTATCCATTATTGGCTACATGGGTAGCTTTCTCCAAATTTAACACTGTTCAGTTACAACATTTTCCAAATTGAGGACAGCATGTACTAGACTACTTTTTATTTTCGTGAACAGGTCCCAGGTCAAACAATTCGGTACGGAAACGCTAGGTTCCTGGGCTTTCCTGTGATTCCACGGAAGCAATATTCCGGGATGGCTTTCCCAGGATTTTCACACGTCTTTCCGCTCATATCCGACAGGAAATTAGGAGGAAAATCGAGGAAAAATCGGACCAATTCCGTTTGTGATCCCGAAAGTCAGTCAAGGAACAGAAACGATCATAAAAGAGTCGATTTCCTACGGATTTTTTCCGTCAGGATTCCGGATGCGTTTCTACTAACATTTCTAGCCTATTTCCCATCACTTTTTCAGCTTGGAAGAAGTTCATTGTTCCGATGACCATAACCAGCTTGGTTCCCAACTCATATTTCAACAACTTATCCGAGTCACAGAGTACGAATCATATATAACCGGCTTCGAATTGTAGACGAAGCTCAGATTAAAGGATAAAATATGGATAACAAATGTGGTTTGGAGACCAATCTTTCCAATCCCACAATACTGGCCACTTACAGTTTTTTATTTTATCATTTTTATGCCAAAAAACGCATACCTACTCCAATGTGCAACATTTTCAGTGACTCAAAAACTAATATCAATTATAATATAAAAATCAGATAACCATTGTTTTGATAAGCTTAAGCATCGTTTAGATTAAGATGGACATTAAAATCTACGAAATGCATCTATGGCTGATTCAGCGCTGAATCGAACTTAGAAAAATTGCCAGATTAGAGTGAGAGAAACGGTACTGCAGCTGAAACAGCTCCGATTCAGAGTTGTAAAGTGCTGTTTCGTCTCTGAATTCAGCTGAGAAAAAGATGGAGAGTTGAACCTGAGAAATGAGTTAAGGTTGAGTCAGTACTCTATAGCACGAAGAAATGAGTATAGATCTGAATGCAGTAGATTCTGTTGTTTGCTCGCATTATTGTGTGGAAGAGGTGGAGCGATGAATGATTCAAAACTGTAGGAGTATTGGTGATCGCGTTGTTTGTTATCTACAGTAAGATTTTCGCACAAACTAGTTACGTTTTTTGTGTATCATTCTCATCAGATGAGTTGTCAAATGCTTTTAGATACGCCTGAATAAATCATAAATGCTTTCTGTATGCTAGAATGTAGATGATGTTGATGGAATTGGCTGGGAAATTTACGATTAAAGCATTTCCAGATGGTAAGGGTGGAATATGTTCGTGCCTGAAGAACAGGATTGGAAGTGCGAGGAGTGCGCTGGCAAGGTCGGTAGTTTTCTGTTTAGGAGTACTTTCGCCATATTCCATAGATTTCCGCGTTTTTCTTTTGTTGTCGGTGATAATGTCAAATAAATTTCAGACTGTCCCTTGTGATTCCGGGTAGATATGCCATAGTTCTAAATGGTTTCAAACCCGATACTGTAAGTTTCCTTAAGCAGTACGTCACGGATATGGCTTTGTTCCGAGGTTATCGCATCGAGTGGATTTTGTAGGAAGGGGAAGGATCCGATATGGTGCTTTCCACCCAGGAATACTGCTTCCATTTATCGTTTGCTTTCTGAACGGTGCAGGGTGGACATGTTCTGGAACCCAGCGGAATTTATGGGAAATAACTGCGATTCTGGTGGGTTCCGGGCAGATCTGGAGGCTGAAATCATCTTCATGGGTGTTGATGCGCTGTCTCGTTTTTAGGAAATTCATAGTAAATTCATTTTTCCATAGTTCAGAGATTTCGACTTCAGAAGTCTTTTGTTTTCGAGCAACAATTGGGCTCCTCTTTCTCGCAGTTGTAAGAGCTTGTGGTCCTTCTAGCTGACCTCGAAAGAGTTCCACTATAATTTCCCTCAATTTGTAACTATTTTAACTAATACAACTATCGTTTTAATGAGGTAGCACGGTGACTGCTCACTTCATCGCACGACACTTCGTCGCGTTCACTTCGTCGCAATGATAACTAGTTGCGATAAATTCATCGTATTTAAACGAAAACATGAACTTAATTGGATTAAGTCATGCTCTTTAGTATGTTACACAATTAATTACATGAATGCATACTCTACCATGTAATTATTAGAGTAACATAATGGGTAGAATATGCAGTCAGATTAGAAAATAACTTTGTTTTATTGATACTGTTTGAGAAATCATTTTGTTAAAGTTCAAGTAATCTACTATTAAATGAAACTAAAGTATTTCAAGAAAATGATTTCTGAGAAAATTTAGACCTAAGGAAAACTACGATTAACTAAGATGAAACTCGCTCTCGTTTGAAATTCATCATTCACTCAATATCTCTGAACTAATTGTTTATGATTAGAAAATATATTGATAAATACATAAATTAATTTAAAAAAATTTTCGTATTGGTTTCAATTTTTCATGCTGCGACTATAAATAAAAATAATCGTAATAAATTTTGGAATATTATTGTTTAGTATCATTATTATGTACAGGTGGCGTCTTTGAATTTAGGAGATTTTTAAATTGAAGAAAAATTTCTTCAACCAAGCTAACTTCGTTTATATTGAAAAGGTTAAATTTAAATAAATTTTATAAATTCATGTCGACGAATTTTATGCAAAATGCTTATTTTACTTGATTTTTACTACGTTAAAGATAACTACAAGTTAAGCATTCATTTTTAAAAGCATATACCAAACTAAAACTAGAGTATCTTGTTTTAATTTCGTATTCCATCTATGGTCATATGTTTTTTTTAAACATTCATGGGTGAAATGGTTTGAATGCTTTATTGGATCGTAGAAAATCTTTCAGTTCGACGGTATTTCTCATATAAGAGAAATATGTTTTTCTTTAATTAACTTCCTTGAAATTTTATGCGGAAACAAATCTAACACTTTTGTTAGTATCAATTTAAAATACACGAGCAGACATTGGATAGGACTTTTTTTTTTTAAATTTATATTATTGAGCAATCAGATAAAGATAAAATTGCACAAGGGGGAAAATTAAATAACAGACCAATCTCAATTCCGTAATTCAATTAATTAATTCTTTCGTTTATGTACGATAAATTATCGTGAAGAATTATCATTGTGACGAAATGTATTGCGGCGATGTGTCGCGCGACGAAGTGATCGTGACAAAGTGTCGTGCGACGAAGTGTACTAGCACCGGTAGCACAGAAATCCTTGAAAGTTGGTCGTTACATGCGTCAACTCAAGAATTCTTCAGAAAACTTTGAATTTTTTAGACAACACAGTTCGCTACTGTTTACTTAAATTCTCAAACACTGAAGCGCAACTTTATTGCTTTTATTGATGATCAAAAACGGTAAAAGGGTTGAAAAATGTTCACTCAAAGGCACAGCTGACTTTTTGACTTAAACGTTAAATAGCCTAAAAATTTCGAAGTAGCTTAATGGTGGACTATCGATTCTGATTATAATTAAAATTGATTAACAATGGTCACGAGCCCTCGTCGCCTTCGGCAGCAAAAAGATATCAAAAAAGACTTTATGAACTGAATTCAAAATAATTTCTATCAAGGGGAAACAGCGATTTAAGCCTTTGGCAGAGTTAGGGTGAGTTTCGCAAAATGAAAAGTTGCCAAACATAAGTTGAAATTATTCAAAATAACACGCAATTGGATAAAGCGACTTGAACTCGTCGAAACCCATCCAAACTCACACAAAATTAACTGATTTATGATGACTTTTGACTGACTTAGGGATGATTTAAATCAGTTGTTTCCTCCTTCATTTCTAATCACTAGGAGGAACTGAATACTACGATATCAAGTTCAATGTCACACACTGGTGCAGTGACTTGAAAAATTAAAAAAGACTAATTTAAAGGATGAAACGTAAGCGATATTTCTAGCTTTGAAGTT
>OENT01000646.1:0-25420 GCA_900239685.1 Rotaria macrura
GCGGTAGCTTTCCTTTTTCATAGTGTCGCGGCGCGGTGGCGGCGCGGTATGAACTTTTGGAAAACCATCGCGGCGCGGTCGCGGCAGACCTTCAACCGCGATGGACATCTATGGTTCATAGTAGTTAAAGTATTCGTATATGAGTTGGAAGTTTTCCTGAGATGTTCTTTTCGTTTGAGTTCTTCGCAGTAGATATGTTGTTTGTATGATACAAGAAAAGCAGTGTTGTTTTAATTGCGTGCATATTTTTATGGGACCGTTCTACTAGTTGTTTGGATTTTAGCGAAGAGCCAAGTTGTTCAAACATTCAGCTGTGTGTTTAATGTTTTGTGGCCAATCGTAATTCGCTGTTAATTAGTGGCTCGATGATAGAAATATCGTTATAGAGAAGCTTGCGAGCATAACAGAAGAAATGTGATAGGTACGGATATTTTTATGCATTGTGATTGGCTAATCGTGTCACTAGAACAACGCAGGAAGATATAAGGAAAATGAGAACTGGAAGGTTATGCTCAAAACTGACATATCAAACGTTTGTCGATTGAGGCGCAAAAGGTGTGCACGGGAGCAGGCTTCAAGTAGTATACGGACAGCAACATTTTCCAAGTGTCTTGATTCGTAAACGACTTCCAGAGATTCCATTGTCATATAATATCGAGAGACTACCTTGTAGGTTCAAAGCGAATTCAGAAGCCATTTTCAACTACTTGAGTATCAATTACATTTCTCCATGCACCTCAACATGCATAGTTTCCAACTAATCCCATACGAAATCTTAAGATTTCAATAATAAGACACTTACTTTCAAAACATTCTTTCAGCCTGAACTTCTTCTATTTTTCGAAAAGTTCAGCGCAAATCAATACTTTCCATTAAACCTATCACCAACATCATGGCTTCGCTAAGAACATTTACTCATTTTTAAATATACCTATCCTGACACGTCGCACATTACACCAAAACAACTCAAATTCCTCAACTTTTAACATATAGTTATATGTTAGGGTAACGTGTTTGGATACCCTAGGGGTAATACACCAAAACAACTCAAATTCGTCAAGTTTTAACATATAGTTATATGTTAGGGTAACGTGTTTGGATACCCTGGGGGTAATTCATCGGAATGAATACCTCGGGTATTGTGACTGTGAAATGTCGATACCCAGTGTAACGGTATTATGACATCTATGGGAGTGTACCAAATTGTAGAGACTGAAGTTTGCTGTACAATGATCTAGAAAAATAAATGTTCTTATTTTTATATCTGATCATAAATATAAAACAAATGTATAAAACAAGCATTGAAAAAATAACCAATGAATAACAAATTTCAGCGATAATGTCACTGAGATATTTCACGCACTAAAATATAGGCAGTGGGATTCTTAGGCAGAGTGGTACGTACGTAGGTTAATAGGGTGCAGGTATTGATACACTTTTCCCCAACACTCATACCCTCATTACCAAACTTGGGCGCGATTCATAAAAACATGGGACTCGTCTATCAGAAATTTGGTTTCTATTCGATCTACATAAAAAATACTGCTTCAACGTGTGAAGATATGCAAGAATACTCAACTGCGCTTATCTCCTTTGAAGAGATTCTTCATATCAACCGAACCTGGCTATAACTCCAAAATAATATGAATGGAATATATCATAATCAAGGCGAACAATCGAAAGCAGTGCCATTTTAAGAAAAGCCACTTGCTGTCTAAGAAAAATCACATACTTGTAACTATTGGAATTTAGCGAATACGTATAGTGACATTGGTGTCATGTACGAAAATATGGGTCACTTTCAAGATGCTCTTTCGTTTTACGAAGGTACTATAAACATTGAGAAACGTTGCTTTCCATTAAATCATCCATTGACAGAAACACTGCAAGAGAATCTCGATGATCTGCGAGTATATCTTTCTAGACTGTAATAGAGTGAGGATGTTGATCACACAGGACAGAAGACGTATCTTCATAGTGGCTTGCATAACTACCAACACCTGATATTCCTCGACACTTATTTTACAGCGTAAATTTGTGTGAAAATAGGCATTTGCTCTCTCTTTCCTTCTTTGGTCTTCATAATTAACAGTCAATAATTGCTATGATAATCCCATAAGATTTACATGCAGTATTCTTCTGATGAAGACAATGTTTCTTTGAGCATTAACATTCATGAACATGCACATGTTTCTCACATGTTCTTTCTTTTTTGCATAGCCTTTGACACAATTCTGAGTGTGGATGTTGGTATTCTTTTCTCGTAACCCGACATCCGCACCTTTTACAGTGTGTACGCGATTATAGCCATGTATATATATATAGAATGTGCGAAGAAGAAAAAAGTACAAACGCATTTTATTAGTAAGCAGTGTTTGGAACGAATAACCTCTGAGTAATTCATATTAGTTGCACAACACCTGTCTACTCTCTTCCTATCGATAAGCTAAGTTGGAAATTGCCAACACTGTTGGTTATAAATAACAAGTGCAGTGATTTCATTGCTTCTCAAATTTCTCAATACGCACATCACACCAAAATATAAGATTTTCAATTGCTAACGTACGTATTCTTAGCGAATCATGAAAAATTGGCAATGATCTTCTGAAATATGCTAGTTGATGTAATGTAACTAATTTGGATTTTTCATTTGTAGAATAGAACATGTCATTTACATATCAGCAATCTACAGGCAAGTTTTGTAATGATAAGACTGGTCAGTGTACGCCATCCTACAGTGGATACAAGGGTGAAACAGATCAAACAAAATCGAACAAAGGTCCTATTCCCGAAGGAAAGTACACAATCGCCAAAAGTTGTGACAAACTTGGCGAACGATGTGATTTAACACCAGATTCATCAAACAGCATGTTTGGACGATCGAAGTTCCAAATTCATGGTGACAATGGCAAAGGAGACCAGTCAGCAAGTCATGGATGTATTATTCTGAATCAAGGAGATAGAACTGGCTTGAAAAAAGGTGATAAGGTTACAGTTAAAAAGTAATCGGTCGATTGCAACACCATCAACATACGAGATACAAATTAATTAAATACTGCTTTTATTTCAGCCATTCTTATTCTTCATTCAATAACCGAGATCTCAAATAAAACTAATTTACAGTATATATAGTATTGTTGTTGTGTCTATTCTTGAAATTACCATACGATTTATAGATGAATCTGTCACATTTATCTAAAGTATTGTAAAGAAAAATCAAATTATAGAAATCAATGTTATTGGTAATTTTGAACTTCTATCGAATATGCGAATAGAAGATGAACTTCTAATATTGTGTTTCTTAATGAAAAAGATAGCTGTTTTCTGCTTAATTATTTTAAGATTGAGTCTATGTGATTCACTCTAGAAATGAAAGTTACAAAAGAGACGAACCAAAGCGGACCTAAAAAACTGACGGTGGGTGAGAAGAATGATTAAACTTCAAGATAAATATTTTTTTCATTATGGTTGTACGTGTTTGTCGTCATATAAAGCTCATGTGGACGCCCACACCTTGTCCAGTGGACAAATACAAATTGACCGATTTCCAATCCAACATACATTCAGTACAGTCGATCGGAATGTGACATTGTGTATCGAACCGATCCAAATATCATAGATAGAAAAATCTTTCTTCGTTCAGATATTTCATACAATTACCTTGATCATCTTGTAGACCACAAGCAATCTGACTAAATATTTGAAAATTTGAACAATGACAAAGACCGCAGTCCGATTGAAGGAAATAAATATGACTGAAATTGTTAGATAACAACATGCTACATTAGGTCAATGAAGATCGATCGAATATATATAAATGCAAATACCGTACATTTTCCAGTTATTCTTTGCTCAACTCGAATACAGTAGATGAATATCGACTGGAAAACGGCCTGCATCGCTTGCTAGCAGTGTTTTCAATAGTAATCTATAAGAAAATGTACATGCATGCACACTTTACTTGTACGAGCTAAGTGTATGTTTACACATTTTTGGCACATAAGTGTACAAAGCGTACTGAAACCAATTTTTTCGATCTAGAAAACAATAAGCATTGTCTGTTTTGCCATGATGAATATAAATGAAGAGCTTTTGGAAGCAAATAAGCAGGGATGGCATAATTCTGGTAGGGATGTAAGAGTCAATTGCCTGAAAAACATTTCGTTGAGGCGTTCTCGGAGTTTTGGACGAACGGCACTTCATTTTAATCACAGCGCCCTCACGTTATGTTTTGTATGCGAGTCACACCAATCAGTTTGTACATGTAACTAAAGTGAAGAAGAACCGGGTCAAGTCGCTCACTCCGGCCCACTTTGCATCCGCTTGCAAATAAATGATAAATAGACATACTTTTTCATAATCTGACGCAATATTTTACAAAAAATGAGAAGAAAACAAGTTTGAACAACAAAAACAGTTGACTGGTCACCATTGAATATCTTATACAGTTGCAGAGGTTCTAGAAGCAAAGTGTAAATGGTTTTTGCAATGCCCACCGTGTACACTTTGGTTTTTAGAGCAGACTGTAAATCAGAGGCAGCAGATGCTCGGTACATTTTACTTCTGCTTGGTACACCTCCGACTGGAAACACAGCTTGGTAGTACAGTTCATTTACGGTACGAATGAATTTCTTGGAAATCATTTTCATCTTCGAGCACGACCACAGTAGTAATATAGGCAATATGTTGACTCGATGTTACAAAGTTTGAGTGTGCAGTTAACACGCTAATTTTTATATTTTCATAAATCGTTGCAGTGCAGTGATTCAATGGAAAAAACGTGCATTACTGTAGTTACTTAGTCTGAATAGAATACAAAGGTAAATAATGTCATAAAAAATTCAAAATTGCACAAAAGTATCAATTGAATATTTAGTAACTGATTCGATCGATTCAGAATCGACTTTATCCCCTCGAAAAATAGACAACGATGGATAAATCAATGAAGTTTCTAATAAAAAAATTTGTCAATTTTAGTACCGATCCGGCAAACAACGTATTTTAATATCAGTGAGATTATCGAAATGCTATTGATTACATAATTGTGAACGATTGCCACAAAATTAGTCATCATCGTTCAAAGGATAATTATTATTATGTACGTCGCACAGATACTTTTTATTGAGACATGTCATATAAATTCCAAAAACGAAAATAGAGGTAATTTCAGAGAAGACAAGATATATTATTTATTTCAAAATATCATCGTTGAGTCGTTTGATTGATAAACATGTCAATATTTAAATATACAGTGATACAGAAAAAAGCAAATGCTTCGGGAAAATCTATTGTATGCAATGCATTGCGTTGTCATCATTTTCACAATAACCAAAAGTTATCACATCATGTACAGGTATTTTCCCATTGCCAATCCTTACATTTAGTTTCATCGGTGACAGATCAAAAATTCGTTAAAATATTTCATGAAAAAAGATTTTATCCGAATTTTTCTGTATTTCGTATGGATATGCAAGTTATGCATTTACTGACGATCGCCATTATTTTGCGTTCGAACATCGGAAACGATGTCTCTGATTTAAAAACAAATCAATTCGAAAACCTGTTCACTGTCTTTAATTAGGCTATCGTAAATATTATCAATGAATCGATGATTCGAAATATATTCTGATGTGAATTCTCACAAGAATATAATAATGAATGCTGGATACGAGTGTGGGTTCTATGTTCTAAAGCATATAAAGCCATACCTACTGACAATAAGATACCATTAGACGATCGATCGATTCTAGAGCAAAAATTTTGGTCACGTTATTCGTCTATCTTTCAATTACTTTGTTGATGCATTGTACTAGAAATTAGCTATTTGATCGATCTCAGTTTCATTTTTTAACCCATTCACAGAGAACAATGATTCTATATATTAATTTAAAATAAAGTTCATTCATTTGAAATAAACAAACGTTTTTTTTTCTCTCAAGAATTATTCGATTCCAACTGTGGCAGATGAACTTATAAATAAGAAAATATTCGGTCAAAGAAAACAGATCATTTTATTTATGATCTTATTTATTGAGTTATTTTTGTCAACCTAACATACGAATCATGATTACCAAATATACAAGAAAATGTGTTATTTTTTCATCAGAAACAAAACTAATAAAACAATATCAACATCTAATAAATGTTTTAATTAAAAATCATCAGAAAGTTCACTATCACTATTACTATCTCCACATCTTTCACATGGTAAACTGGAACCCCAACTACCTTTAAATGAAACAAGCAAAAATCAATTTCATACGGTTGATATATTCCAACAAAGAACATTGACTTTCTCTTTTCCGTAATACATACATCGATTGCATTTATCACAATGCCATACTCTCCAATCCATACATTTTCGACACACAGCACAATGCCAATCATTACCACTGTCGCAAACTTCGTCTTGACAAAATGAATAATACAAATCTGTTGCTTCATTCGATATAAGACTTCGAAATAAACTTTGTGTATCAGCTAATTTTTCATCTTTATCTTTTTTCTTCCATTCTTTCGAACTATCATCTTCAAAAGTTTCCGAATAGCTAAAAGTCAATATGTATGATGAAGGTTTCATGATCGAAAAACAAATGAGTAAATGTTTTTTACTTGCGAGATTTCATAATACGTCGACGTAATTTATCGAGATCAATCATTAGAAGTGCATCACTATTTTTCACAGTTTTCTTAAGCCATTGTGCAAAACATGGATGAGCAGAATATTTTTCATCTGTACCAAAAAAATATTCAAGATGATTGAGCATATTTCGACAAGTTGCATGGCAACCACATGATGAATTACATCCACTACCATTTTTAAAACAAGAACAAGATCGAGTCGAACATCCTTTACGACATGGACATTTTTCTTTATCTTCATCGTCATCAGATGCATTTTCCTCTGTTTCTATTTCATTTACTGCTGCATCGTTGGTTTTTGTTTGATCATCGACCCACATTATTGATTTTGGATTAATTAAATAATCGATTGATCAAATTTTCTAGAAGAAAATATAAAACAATGAACTATCTTTCTTGCTTCCTTTCGTATTAGATTTATAAAGTTTTGTGGCTATTTGAAATTATGTTAGTCGTTAAATAACGAATACACTATAAAGTTTTGCTTTCTTTCTTGTCCCCACGTTTTTGGTATAATACAGATAAGACAGAGTCTATTAGAATATTTAGAGGAAAACTTTCCATATAAATAGTTCATGAAATCCGTATTTTCATTTTACTAGATATCTGTATAACAAGTGAACGTTCAAAATGAAGCACTGCTTTTTAACCTGAACTTTTTTATTGAAAGATGACGCTATTGAGTGATCTTTAAGTTTGTGCACAATATCGAGGAGAATATATTATCTTTATTTCATAAAATATCGTTGACATGGAAAATGTACACGGGAATAAATACTCTCATTCAGAGTCATTCGAGTGGAAACGAATGTTGTCCATATGAGATTTTTCTTCATTGCCTGATAGCTTTTACATAACAAACGAATATCACACCTAGAGCTACACCAACAGTGGTGTCATGCTCTTCATCATTTACCAAATAATGCAATCCTTTTCTACGCCGGGTTTTCAAGTGAGCAACATCCACAAAAGAAATTTCTTCATTTCAACGTCGACGAAGTTTTCTACATTGGAAACATTTTAGTGGTGAGAACTTATCTCGACTTGAAAATTTTCGTTTTAAAATTGCTGCTTAAATGTTTATCGATCAGAATTTTGTACGTATTGAAGTGATTACTACTGTTTTTTAAGCATCGATATGTGAAACGTCAGTAAGTCAATGATCTCGAATTATTAATTATTCTTCGATGATTGTTGAACGTGTCGATTCTCGTTCAACATATCTGCGAGACTGCTTTCATATCGTTTTTCGCGTTTAATACAAAACATGATGATGGATCAAATATGCAAAATATGTGGAACAATCTCTTCAATTTACTAGAGACTAGAGAAAAACTATCCATTTTTGTCAAGTAACTAGAAAAATTGAGTTCGTTTGAAAGATAATTGTAAGAATATAATTTATGTTTTTCTATTATTTTCTCTAGTTTAAAATTTTAAAGTGTTACTTATTTAAGAAAGTGATTTGAATTGTATTTGACATTGATTGCTCTGATGATTGATAGCACCTTGCAAAACTTCGTTGAATTGATTGTTGAACATTTATCTAATAATACGCTTATATGTGATCGGAGAGTTCATCATGGACTTGAACAAAAGTGATTGAGTGACTTTTCTGAAAAAGAAAACGAATACTCAATAACAACTACTAATTATTGATCTTGGCCAGTATGGTTGAAAAGGAATGTCAATAGATCATCAGAAGTTCAAAATATGAACTAGATCTATTGACCGTCAGTATGATTCATTGGAAACGAAAATAAAGATATGGATAGCTATATTAAAGTAATGTTTTTTTCACTGTGGAATATTTCTATTGAGTTTCTATGAGCCGTGAAGAAGCAGTCAAATAAGATTTGTTCGAGAATGAATGTTAAAGAAAATTACTCATCCTGGCTTGAAATAAGCATGAGAGTTCTTTTCTTTGTATCTACAGGATTGAGCGAGAACATTAAAATTCGCACAAGGATCTTAATTTCACATCACTTAACGAATTCATTCAATTGGAAGTGTAGCAGAAGTGAATGCAAATTATGCAGACAATTCGATACTTTAATCAGAGATAACTATGTTCTTTATCAAGCTCTTCAACGATTGAAGAAAGATCTTCATTCCAAATTTGATTTTTTTTCGAACAGATACAAAGGAAAATCTTGTTGTCAGAAGTACGAAATGATCGAAAAATTCTTGTGAGTGTAGATATAGATGAATATAATATCGAAATACATACTCTGATATTCGCATTTACATTCGTCACAAAAATAAATTAATAACGTTCAAATTTATGACTTCAATATCATCATTTTACTTTGTCATTGAGGCGACGAAATTTAATGACAGTACTTATTTTCGAATTTTTCTTTTCTTAGCAGAATCGACCAACAGTTTTTATGTGACAATAGTCTTTTTCTTCAGATAAGTAAAAAGAAAGAGAACATATTTTTTATGTTGATTTTTTCCGATCTACAACACGCCGTTCTTTTGATTCATAGCCAAAAATGAAATACTATCACTCGATTCAATGAATGTTTTTACAATACAATCTTAAAGTACTCAAGTTCAGCAGTAGACTTACCTTAATTCTCGTTTAACAAGTATCGCATCATTCTTTCGTAATATTTATTGATGTTGTCGGGAGACAAACATTGAAATCACAAATGAATTTCACACAAGCATCAATGACAAATGCGAAAAAGCTTTTCTATTCGGTAAATTAAAAGAGAGAACTTATTTGAATTATATAGAATTTAATTCTCCGTTTATTTAACAGTCTTTATTCATGCAATCAATAGTTGCACAATATTGTGTCTAAAAACCAAAATATTATGAAGTATATACTTTTTGAAAGAATAAGATCTCTAAAGAGAGCATGGGCGATTCTACTGCACGATGCTGCTATAAACTTCTTACCTAAACCGTATTTCAAGAGAAGAAAATTTGGATTTTTTTTATCATACCAAAAAGAAAATATATCATGGGAAAAGAAAATCGTCACATCCTATTCTATCTACATCGCTGATCTTGTCATTTAATTTAAGTAAAAGAGAAGTTTTGTTTTGTTTTTACAGCCATTGATATTTACACGAGTAGCCATCATCTTACATTGCATATTTTAAATGATGTTAGAATGAGTATGTAGTAAGCAATGCGCAAGTATGTAAGTAAAATTAATTCTTTGGGCTCTCCACATGGTACATATAGGTGATCTCCAAAAGTTGTCAATTTCATCAGGAACTCATTCGACATTTACACAAATGCGATCTTTTTGACGGATTTTACTTTGCTGAACGTTCTTTTTCAACAGATAATTGCACTTTATTTAAACGAAATAGATCTCAGTAACGTTTCTTACAAATATTTCAAATTATTCCGTAATTACATTCTTCTCATAGTTGGACATCTCATTCATTCACTCATAATACAAAGATTTGAACAGATGCGAAGGCTTTATCCTGAACATTATTTATGCTTCATACAACAGAATAGAATCAAACCACAATGTTTTGAAGACTGTACCAGTGTAACTGCAGAACGTTTTCTTGAAAGCTTGAGCACATAGCCCAATTTAACACATTTGTCACTGATCAATCTTAGAGTATTTTACTTAAGAAAAGATTATACAGTTGTTCTACTTCAGTCAAGTCAAGTCATTAGCACTTTATTTAAACAGATTCTCAAGTTTTCAGTATTTTCTATCGGCAATGATCAACATCGAACAGTGAAATTTGTCTATTGTTAGTTTAGAAAATTATTATGACACAAGCGTTGACGAATTTCAATTGACTGTTCTATCGTCAGTTCGACAATGGTTTCTCGAATGAGAAACGTTTTGTGGTCATTTAGTCAATGTTCAAACATTGACAATTAATGAAAGATTTTTTTTCTGTTTTCTGGCACAACAAACTAGAGTCATTAAAGCTGGTTATTTCAAATGCAGACAGAGAATTTTGCGAATTCTATTAAATTGCAGCTACTAAGAGACAATTAATTTCTCTGTTCATTACTCAATTCGTAAGGCATCAAGTCTTGCTCGTGAACATTCTTCAAGTACGTTGAGTACAGTTTTAATTGAAACGATGGAACCGTCTGTGGTTAGCCACGAATTTACCATCTTTATCATGCACCATCCACAGTGTATGAGTTAAAAAATGTAAATTTCCTCAGGTAGTGTTGGCTTAAGGCTCGAGGATTTGATTATTCAATAGAACTACCAAACGTAGAGAGATTAGAATATGATGTATTATCGAATGGCGACATGTTAACAAAATTAATAACAGTATGAAAAAATTTCGATTTTTGGAATTCAGAGACGGCAACTCAACCAGGATTATTCAGTCCCTTAAGTCGTGTTACCAACAACAACAGCTGAAGAAAATCAAGAAGTTGAAATGTGAGTGTCCAACGCATACTGCATTCATAAGACAGTTGATGCAGTCTTTTAGCAAATTTGCAATATCTCAGTCTTATCGACAAGCAACATCACAGCGGTCGGTTACAGGACCGACCTAAACTCGATATTGCACTTTATCATGGACAAAAATGTTTTAAGGATCTAATACATTCCCACATAGATTCTCAATATTTCTTATCAGAAAAGAAAACAAATTCGAGTCGAATCGTTTGGGAAAATGGGTCGATGAATTGAGGAAAAGTGCTCTATTCTTTCAGAATGTAATTACTTTGATCGATATAATTACATATCATGTAACTCTTTGGTTTTTAACTAGGGTTTTTTTTTATTAGATTTTACAGTTCTTTAAATGATTCTCTAATTACGTAAGCCTATTTTTCTTGCTTTGTGAACATCTGTGGCACATTTTTATGACGAAGTTTCTGATAAAAAAACAATTGTATCCTTATAAAGAAAGGTAACACTCACGTTGTTTTTTTATTGAGACGTGCTAAAGATATTGTTATGAAGAGAAATAGATATGGATGACTAGATGTTTACCATAATGAAACGATTTTGAAAAAACTCAAGAAGAAATCCTGCTAATAATATTCCACAAAGAATATTCAAAGTTCTACTCTTCATGAATATTTGAGAAGTTTATGTTAATGAATTAAAACTGCGCAGTGCCCTCTAACATGAGGACGAACCTTGATTCATTCAATGTAACCATATATTCTGGAGATGAAATATAGTGCTTCTCTAAAATATTCTTTGAATGAACTTTCAAATGATTTATTTATTTTTTAGAAGATATCCAAAAAACGAATTTTAATTTTCTTGCAAATACTTAGTATTTTTTCTATCTGGATCACGTATTCCGACACCTACGCTCATCCACTAGCCAACTTCATAAAATCAAGACCACACTCAGGTTCACATTGGTGGCCTCCTTAAAGAAAGCAGTGATTAACAAAGTGTTAACTAGAACTTCCGAAATCTATCTAAATTTAACTTTCACATCTATTCATTGAAATTTGGCACGAAAAATATCTTACAACACTGTAATCAAGTTCTATGAAACAATTAGTATAAGGTATTTCTATCAATGCATATATCTGAGGTATGCCTTGTGTAAGCATGAATTCACTTTATTTGTCGATACTGGTATGATTCATGAGCCGGAAAAGTGTTCTCGTCAGTGCCACTCGTTCTCATTCATCATGAAACATCATTTTCTCGTGTGTTAACTACAGAATTCCATGTGATAAAATACCGAAAATAAACAATTTTTTTCTTTTCTTCTAAAGTTTTTTTGTCGTCAACATTTTTTTACTTTTTTTCCCTATTTAGACGTAACAAGAAATCGAATCGTTTGAATATGTTATTTTTAATAGAACAGCGAAACAGTAAATAAACGTCACTGCTGAGAAACGACAAAATACTTTCAAATTTCATTATTCTGGACGTGATACATGGCATCGTGTAGTATTAAACAACTTTGCCTTAAATGTCATAACAGTGAAGAGATTGCTACTTGTATGGAATGTCAACGATCGTTGTGTACACAAAATTGCAGTGAACGTCAAGAACAACTTGTCACAAAAATGAATACTATTGAGCAAGAACATGATGCACTTCAACCAAATCTGATCGAAGACAATACTGTGCATATTTGTCTACCTGGAACTATCATACAAAAGTTTGTATGGGTTGACAAGGTTGAAAAATGTTCGTTCCTTCTCAATTTGTTGAAGACTGAAACTAGTAAGAGCGGAATGACAGTAAGAAAAAAAACCCCATGTTTCTTCTTCGTAACGTTAAGATTCCGATGCATTTATACTAGTACTTGCCAGTGGAAAAAGTACTGTTGATATGCTGCATAGATTTCTTGAAAATCATCAGTATGCTGTGACTAGTATTCACGGTGGTAAAACACAGATTCAACGTGACGAAGCAGTCAAATCATTCAAAGCCAGGCGTACACCGATCCTTATAGCAACCATAATCGCTGTACGAGGTGCTAGCATTCTGTAACTGTTTGCTTGACAGGATATTACTTCTCTATCTATCTGTCGATTCTAGGAATGTCAACCATATCATCAACTTCGATTTTCCATGTAGTATAGACGTTTACGTCGATTGTATCGGACGGACAGGGCGTGACGGAACTATTGGTAAGAGAAACTTCGTTCAGCTACAAACGAGCTCTTTTTGTGTGTCTAGGTCAAGCAACGTCATTTTTTAACGAAGAAAATCAAAGCATTGCCATCGATTTACTTGACTTTCTAAGAGGATCACACCAAGAAGTACCTGATTGGCTCGAAAGTTTGATACGAGAAACAAAAGCAGATAATCGTCACAGACAATCGTATGGTGGTGGACGAACGAGCAACTCGACGGATCAGGATGAGAAACATCAACACAAATTGGATGTATCCAACAGTGACATAGCTCGGCACATATGGACTGGCTATCATCCATCCACTCATGCTGCTTACGATCATGACGTTCAGCAAGACGACGATAATCGCCAACAACAGAAGAAGCAACAAAATCATATTTGGTGGGATATAGTCTCATGAAAGTATCAATGGAAATAGATCATTTCTTAAATAAAAGACAAATTTAGTCTAGCATTCTCACCTCGTCCTTTCCAGTGATTGGCTATATGAAAAAATTAAACAAAATAATATATACATAAATGTATCTGGATAAAAATAATTAAAAATATTCATGGTTCATTTCGTCTAATTATTCGTTTCGTGTTAATTGTTGAATTACAAACACTCATCAAGGTTTTGTATTATAAATAGTAATATTATTATTTCATTAATTGGGGTCTTTCTTCGTGATGAATGTTTCGCTAACTAAAAGAAAATTTTAAACTATTGATAAATTTTGATTTTCTGATACGAACCAACGAAAAATTGAACAATAATTAGCATCAATAGTAATAAAATCAATACATTTTCAAATCGACTTTTTTCTTATAGCGATTATATGATGACGTAAAATTAAGCCGAACAGCAACCGTTATTGGGTTTTCCTTTTAGATTCAGAAAATGGACGACTAAAAAGTAATTACTCTTGATTTATCATCGGAAATAGTAACTAATTGTTTTAAGAGTGTGTTTATTAGTAAAAATGATTCCTAAAATAATGCCCACCCACGCCTCACCTGATCAGTCTTTTAGAAATCAATTTGATTTCAAAGCTTTACAAACTCTGGTTCCATTTCCACAGCAAAAAGCGAGCCTCATATTTTAGAGAAAACTGCCAATTCAATAACAACTCACCTCTGAAAATGCTGCTTGTTCTCACTTCGCTAGTTTTTTCATCTAAAAAGGACAATACGTTCGGTGATTGTCGACAAGATTAATGTAAACCTTTCCCTAAAAGCACGCATCCATTGAAAGAATTTGCACAGGTTAGAGTGCAGCAATGCTACTGTACTTAGCTTACACAAACACATGATCGACGCTTTGGTCAACAGCCAAGTGCACATAAGACATGTAAATATAATCAAGAAATGAAAATTGATCAATATCCAGTGCTCGACATCCACATTGACACGATGCATAGTAGAATCGTTTGTTTTCTTTCGCCAATTTTTCAATATGAATGCAATAGAATGAAATGGAATTTTCTTGTGGAATCGAGCATTGTTATCTTTGAACACAATTGTATAAATAAATGTAAAAACTTCGGACTTAAATCCGAGAGTTGTGTACTTCAGATAGCGAATGAGACAAATCAATCATTCTATAATGTGTGTACGGAAGAAGTATCTTGGTAAACCTTTCTAGGAAACTCCAAAACTACTGGTCATCTCAGACATATCTAGGCAATTTGGTTTCTGGATACAGTTCTTGTGTATTTTGAGACCTTTTTCAGGCGACGTTTTTTTAGAAAGCTGCGATTTGGTTCAAAACTAATATCAGATTCGGAATCAACGTTATAGACTGAGTTGATTTATATACGTTGTGGATAATCCAGAAAAAACATTTTTTTTTGAAAATATCCCTGTGCATCCCCTCAGGGATTGTTTGGTGAAAAATGACAATTTCTTCGATAACTCAGCCATTTCTCGATGGATCCTTCTTATCTTCGAACTCGGCCGAGATATTGATGAAACAATTCTGTGCACAAAATTTCAGCTCAATCGAATGTATTCGTAAAGAATTATCGTGTAAACGGACGGCCGGACACAGTGGCCGATTCTAGAGTGTACTCACTTTTTGATTACACAAAAAGAATCATTACAGAATTCATGTGATTTTCCAATGTTGTAAACGTTCAACAATCAATTAATGCACATCGAAATTGAATATGAGATGATTATATACAATTGAATCGAATCTTTAACTTCGTTTATATCAGGATAAGAATTCATTGGACAATCGCAGAATTCAGCAGTTACAAAAGCTTTTGAGAATAAGATTCGAAATAGACTTATGCCAGATTCATGTTGTGTTTTTTCGACCAATTTTTCACCATATCCAATTACGCAATCTCTTGCACAATGCATCCAATGCGGTCGATGAATGAGATCGTCACTGACATTCTAATATTGATCAACAAGTTTTGTCTTTTCGTACAAAGCATGTTTTCTCTTATAGTCTAGGATACTAAGTTTATCGTAAGTGTTACCATCATTATCATCACTCGTTTTAGAATCAGATGAAAGATAATGTCTTATTTTGAAATGAAAACAAGATAAAAGATCGTGTCCAATAAATTTAGATTGACGGCGATTTGTCGTATAATTATTTAGAATCGACACTTTAATCTAATTCTACGATTGGTTGTCGTTTTGTATCATCTTTTCGTAATACTTGGTAAAGAGTACAATAACAGTATCGATTATGACATGCATTTGTTAATAACCTTTGGATTATCACTTCGCATACTTCGTGCTTATTTTTGTCGTATCATACATACTTCGTACGTTTGTGAATTTTTCCCATGTACTAATAAGAAGAAAGCATGTATGGCTGCCACACGATAGCATCCATCGATATGTTGATAGAAAAAGTCTGAATCGAGAAAGCAAAATAATGTTTGACAACAATATTGAGTGGGAATAGTTGGAGTTAATCCTTCATCACGCGAATCTGTTTCAAAAATTTCTGTTTCTTAAGTTTCCCAAACAATTTTCAACCGTTGAAATTATGAAAAAGCAAATATTAAATGTTGTACATCTGTTCATGTAAATATTTAACAGTATGTGGTCATATTTCCGGTGATTGTTGACTGACCTGTGAAGCGAATCAATGGGATCACTTGTTTTCTATAATTACACATCAACGCTAATTAAGAAATTGTATTCCACAAATGAAAATTTGTTTTCCGTTGACTTTAAGACTTGAAATTTCATCATTTCAGAGAACCATTGACATGTCGCAACCGAAGTTAAGTAAATTAGTCTCGCCACAAAAGCTTATAGTGCTAAACATAATTTTATTGTGGGCTACATAGCCATGTCATGAAAATCGCGGTGACCAAATTTTAAAAACATTTAGATTTCAGAAATTTTCTAATCTGGAAAATGATATGTGAGAAATTTCGATTAACTTCTTAAAGTGTCACTCGGTTGAGAGTATTTCTTCTTGCTCTCTCTATTAACATCTATAGATGAGTATCTACTGTTGATTTCTTGTTTATGAATGTATTTCTTTGAATATTCTATGGCTGTTAAACTATTATTGTTGTTTTCCTTCTATTCTCTTTTATTAATATAGAAGCAAGTGTGGACAAATATAAAGATAGTGACTGTTGTGAGGGGTTGATAAACTGCGTAGAAATATCATTTTTATAATAGATACTAGGCGAGGGTGAGTGATATTTTAGATGATTCCCAGTTCTTTGGTAACGAGAATTTTTCATTTTCATTTGAGACTTGACTAGACTCCGTTGAAAATACTACATAAAGCAAAATGTGTGAAAAATTCCATATTTCAGAATAAAAAATCAGAAAAATTTGACTCGTGTATTTGAAAATGGTTATATTCTCACGAAAATGTAAGCTAGTGGGTTCTTAGACGAAACATTGTTTTAAAAACCGTCCTAGTCAGTTCTTCATTTACTTTTGTAGCGAAAGATTTAATCTCGATACAATATTGTGGCAAAATTCATTCGACAAATAAAAATCTGACCTTGAGCTCCTCTCGAGTAGATCATCCTCTAAATACTCACGAACTCAGATTTCTCCATTCATGCACTCCATTCTACGTATATGAATAGACGTTGTTCTGTTGCATCATTAGAGAAATTGCATATTAAAACCATTTTACTGTTCGTGGCATTTTGACATCAATCCCGTCATTTTTACCAAAATGGTTTTCAAAAACGATCCTACAAGTTTTGACAGAAAGAAAAACATTCAATGCGTTCTATTTTTTTGCTGTTCATCTCCCATTCAAATTTTCTTACTCAAAAATCTATAGGATCGGAAATTTCGCGCTTGAAATTTTTAAAAACGTGACAGTTCCTGTTCATGGCTTCACATATTTTTAGTTGAAATGCTCTGATTAGGAATAAATCAACATCTTATGAACACATTTCAATGTTTCCCTAAATGTCTTTTAAGTTTCGATGTAAAAGAAGACCCAGCGCCTACTACCTAACAGCTTAGAGTCATTTTTTTACTACTGAAATCTGTTGACATGAAAACGTTCACTTCCTTTTTCTATATTGCCTGTAACGACTCCTATCGACATATGGAAAACTATCCATAAAGTGAAATTCATTGAAAATATATCTGACCGACTAAGAATCGAAACCGTTTGGCTTTGTTTTCAACAATCTTACCGGCAACTGAATGATAAACAATATTGACATGATGATACTGTGAACAGTTAACTTTTTTGCTTAGTCATTTTTTGTCCGAGAAAAGTCAAAAACAGAATGAAGAGAAACACTTGAGCTCCACATGCCTTGGAATCTATTGGTTCCATTAAAATCTTTGAAAGAAAACTATCGATGTTTAATAAAACTAACTTATTCGAACACAGTATATAAACTGCGTTGTCTACATTTTCGATGAAGTCGAGAACAAAGTCAATCGATCTCAATAGAAAAATTGTCTTCCGATAATCTGAACTTTATATTACTTGCAAGGAAAATGTTTTCTACAACTCTATACAAGTTAACCGATAAATGAGCATGCAGATTCGTGCCACGAAAACATTAAAGCATATCGAAATGAATCCATAACAAATGTGTTCTGCTTGATATCTTCTGAACTTATCCGATGCACAGATTTTGATTGCGACAGAAATCAATAGAGAAACATATTTTTTGTAAAAGTTTCTCAAGTTTTTTTCTAAAAACTATCAAAATCCCTTAAAACAAAAATACAATTTATCGTAAATTATAAATACTTAGTCCTTCCAAAGTCTGAGTTTCTTCTAAATCAGGCTCACATCCAATTTGACATTGATAGCAATATCTACCAAACTGGATTTTAATATTTTCCCAAAACTAAAAGTGCTCAAGCCATGAGATAATCGTACTCATATTGACTAATGCAAGCACATTGTCATTCTATTACTTTTTTATCTGAGTTGAAAATGACACAAAAAAACGAATTCGATTGAAATAGAAACAGTAAGTAACATTCATCAATGTTGAATATTAGCGAAAGTCTTGGTACAAATTCAAGATAATTATCATCAAAAAATGCATTACTATGATGTTAATATGATAATAAATCGATAGTTCACCTCAATTTAAGGATAGCTATGAATTCGGTGAAATTCTCAAGTAAAATTAACAGCATTTACTGAAGTGTATATCATTACAACAAACCAATCTTGAGATATCAACTGAATCCATTATAATGGTAAGGACTTGTTTTGCATATAAACTCTCAAATACATCAGAGTCAGAAACTGGTTCATTCAGGAACTATTCATTCTGATCATCGAACCCTACCAGATTATAGACAGAGTTTTTATAAAATCAACGAAATCCAGGAGATGGATTGAATTTCGGATTTCTATACTGAAGGACTTCGACGAATACTCTCTAGAAATGTGACCAGATATGAAATAACCACCAAATTATGAGAGTAGGATTCATCCGTTGGATTCGTATCTAGCTTCATCTCTCCAAGACTCCGACAGGAAATGATAAGAACCGACTGGGTATGGTATCAGATTCATTCACCTCGGCAAATTGAATCTCGTTCGAAAAAAAACCTTGTCGGATTTCTTCTGAAAATTTTACTCAATAATGCTTCCAATGGTTCTCATTACATCATAGATCAATTGGAAGATGGACAACTACACTATAGTGTCTTTTTTTCTTCAACAATCGAGGTTTGTAATACAAAGTTATGTTCCAAGTTCATAATTTCCGCTTCGCATTTGATATAAATTCAATAATTTATCCCTAGAGAAACAAATTGAAAAAGAATCAAAAGATTGGTTTCATTTGATTAGATCATCATTCCGAAATGAATATGACGGAGTTTTTATCAAGTTTGTAAAGACATCAACATTATTTTAGGAAAGCAAAACAACTATGTCTAGATGGCAGTAGTCTAGGAAAGAAAGTCATCGATTGAAAAAGAACGTTTCTTAGCACAAATATTGTAGATTAAAATAAAAAACAAATTTGAAATCTTTTATTGAACTGAATGAATCGATTGATAATGTGTCTATTGGATAATACATTACCGACTCAGTCTCAGTGGTCTGAATATAGGAAGTATGAGTCATTGGTTAGGAACATCTAATCAAAATGATCCGTAAAAAATAACCTAGCTTTCTTTATCTCGTATAGTGCTTTATGTTCATCGAAATGACTTTCTGAATATTATTCCACAAAATATTTCTTTTATTTTTAATTTTTATAATAGGATTTTTTCTCGTTTTAGTAATGAGATTCTACTGATAGAGTTTAAAGAACAAAGCGTATAACGTTCTTTGTATTTTTAGTTGAATGTACTTCAATAATTTGTTGTTTAGTCTAATATAAAACTAATTCATAGATACTGATTAGCACAAAAATTCAATCGAATATTTCGACGTTTAGCTATGAGTAGAAATACGAAGAAATTAAAACGAATTCATTCAAAGTAAAGTTTTCCGTGAGTGAAAACAAAAAAATGATTTTATTTTGGTTTTCTTCAGGAACGAATCGAAACCAACATCATCGGACAGGTAAAAGAAAGTAAACGAAAATGCTATTTCTATTAAATTCTTCTCAATTTCAGACAATGTCGTAACGAAAATGAAAAACGTCGTCGTGATTTGTTTAGTAAATTAATAACAAATTTAGAAGATTTACTTTCAATAAAAAGCACTAGTTCATCGAAAGATCCAACAAATAAATTTGATAAAGCTTCAATTTTACGTCAAACTGCTCAGTTTTTACAAATGAATCATCATCGTAAGATCTAATAACAAAGAACTATATTTCAATATTCATTTCATTGAATTTATTTAGGCTTAACTGATAATGAAAAAATCGAATTACCAAATCAAAAATCAACTTCAGCAAACAATAATTATGTTCTCGATTTCTGTTGGAAACCGTCAACCGATGTAATTAATATTGATGAATGGTTACAAATAGCTATTGAAGTAGATTCATTCCATAATATGATAAAATCTAATTGAAATAATTTTTAGTCGATGAATTGTTTTTTTCTTGTTGTTAAATCTAATCCATATAATACAGAAATAGAATATGTATCGAAGAATATAAGCTCATATCTTGGCTATTCACAAAATGAAATTTTAAATCGTTCACTATTCGAATTTATTTTTCCATCTTATCATGATCGATTACGTGATTATCTTTTAAATGATCATAAAGGTTCAATTTTCCTTCTACAATAACTCGCTTTCTCTAGCTTAAGTCATTGTTTTCTAGTATTAGAAAGTTGTGACGTATCTTGGAAGCGAGCGAATGATGATGATTACGAACAATGTACAATAATTGGTGCATTTCGAAACGGTAAACGACAAACATTTATTTGTTCGATAAACTTTTATGCCATTTCTATTTTAGTTAATGAAAACGACAAATATTTGATGTCGATTGTAAGATTAAATACATTAGATCGTACATTAATTATCAGCAATGAGAATTCCTCAGAAGAATTTACAACTCATTTAAATATCTATGGAAAATTCATCTTTATAGATGCAAAGTTTGAAATGAATTCATTTTGTTCGAATTTCTTTTATAATAATTTTTATTTTAAAGAGCTCGACAATACCTTGGCTATAGTTCATTTGAATTAATTGGTCGAACTTACTTCGATTTTGTGCATCCGGATGATTTATCGATTATTGTTCGAGCACATCAATTATGTAAAGAATATCATTTTGTCCGTTGCCAGAAAATAGAAAGAAATTTTTTTCAGGGAAACAAAATGGAAATGGAAAAAGTGATCCATACAGATTTTTAACCAAAGGTCAACAATGGATTTTTCTGCAAACATCTTCTCAAGTACAAATTAATTCATGGAATGGAAAACCAGAAAGTTATATTTGTACAACAACTATTATGCAATCGTAAAGTTTCTTAAGAGAAAACGAAAGAATGAGAACATGATTTTTGTTTCGTTCAATTAGTGCAAATGGTTCGCTGCGAAGGTCAGTATCATTTACATCAACAAGTGTTCGATCAAATGATTCGAATGGTGAGTTTATTGCTACTATCTTTATGTACTACTAGCATATCGAGCTTTAGAATTCAGTATAATCTTAAAACTATTTCTCTATTGATTCAGAGTGTTGCGTTGAGTGATATGAAAACAAGTGTGCAGCAAGATACACATGGTAGGCTAGGTTAGTTTTGTTTAGATACATCTTTATTGAAAATCTTTATCAATAGAATCATATTGATCCATTTGTTGGACAAGCTAAAATGCAGATCATCGAAAATTCTGCGTCGATCTTTCTCTCGTGGTCTATATTCATTAAGTTCGAACGATTTATTCTTTTACAATTTATAAGTCACAAATGAGAACAGAACAAAATATTTTCAGTCTCATTACTGATAGAAAATCAATATTCGATTTTCAATCTGATTAGACAAAGAAAAAAACCTATTCTTTATGATAAATGTGTCGAGTAACGATATTTTTAATTCTGCCGAAGCTAAGATATGATAAAATTAATAAAAAATAGCTTTTTCGTTTATGTTTTCTATATGCAGTAGACGAAATGGAGATTTACTTTATAAACAAACAAAATTTTAAACGATATTCAGGTGCCTTACAATTGAAAAAGACGAGAATACAAAGCTGGTTTTTGTACGTATAAATTAATTTATCGCGAGTATTCATCTCATCATGGTTACAATAGATGAAGAGATCAATATATTTAGATATGGTTTTTATATTAAAATTTATTGTGTTCTAACAAACTTCCACCAAAGAATTAAGCTTTTAAAGTAGTATTTATCTATCTTTCGTGGCTTTAGTCTCATCTACATAATTCATAAATAGTATATTAAAAGTAGATGCATAATCTTGTTAATTTTTGATAATTCCTCAGTTCAAGAAAACAAATGATCTTTTCGTTTCATTATTCCCTTTAATGAAATATTCAACATGTGATTATGGGATATAACACTAAATATTCGAAAGGTCATGCCGTCTGTTCATAAATCCACGTTACAACAGTAGTTGTGTGATATCGACCGAGAAGCACTCGCATTAGATCTCAACTTGACATTGTTTCTTTAAAAAATGAACGAAAATTGAAACTTATTTTTATTTAAGAATAACTAATGTGAACATTTGAGTCTAATTAGCAAAGCGAACTATCAGCTGAATTTATATTTTTGTTCTATTAAATGTAGCGATGTGGAATACGTTTAAAAATAATATTTTCCCATCACTTCAAAGTACTCTAGTAGATATTCACGAAATTACACCAAATGTCACTGTATTCCAACAGTCATAGTGTATAAGTTACTTCCACTAAAGTCACTCAGTACTTTGTTACTGAAGTCATTTTACATGTTCAACATTTTCTCCTAGCATTTCTCTTGAGACTCAATGAAATTTGTTCAAAACAAAATTTTGATAATTTTGAGAAGAGAGAGATATTTTTCAATTAAGTTTTTGAGAAATTGCCCGCACTCTACGAGCCTAAGGAAGGATCGAATTTTTGTCACAAACGGTTAAGCATTCATGGGGTTATAGCGAGAACAACATTACAAAAGTCCGGCATTTTGTCTAAAATTTATTTAGTTTTATGTTTTATATAATGTTTCTACTAAAGAAATCGATGGAAAAAAAAACTTATTTTGCTTCTGAAATCATTTTCCTTTCATTTCTCTCCGATACTGAATCAAATTAAACAAAAATAAAAATTTCTTCCAACGAAACGCACATGATTTTAATGTCGTCGTAGGCAAAAACGAAAGTGTCTCAGTGTTCATTATCAACAGTTTTTCATTCATAAGAAATTCCCTAATGCTAAAAACTAAACACATATTTTTAAATTTCATGACGAGTTGTACAAGTCTAGCTGCAAAATTAATTTAACAAAACTAGCAACAGACTTACGAAAATTGTTTTTTTTCAGACAGAGGGTATTGCAAGCTAAGTCTTTGCCAATATTGTTATAGTTTTTCAAAAATTCAAACAAATAGAAAATTGATTTTTTCAGACATTAATGGCCATCTTTGGACTAATAAAATTTTTAAAAAGATTATCAAAATCGATTGAGCAGATATCGACTTACTAGCATTTTTATTTTCAGAGAGACAGCGGTATAATGGCTGTGTTCTTCACTTATGTCCTCTCGTTTGGTTTGGCTGCATGATCACTTTTAGGCATTCAATTAAGATCATCACTTTATTTTCGTTCATCATATCCATTATATATTATAATGGTCAGAGGAGAACTCTGCAGGCCGATGAGGTTGTTTTGCATTTAATTCGCATAATTACTCTGAACTTAAAATAACATAATTACTAAGATGCTTCCATAGTGTCTTGTATTGATAGTATTTATTATTATGTGAAACATTAACTATTCAATTTAGCCGCAGAATAACTGATAAAATGCGATGTGATGCAATGATCGAACTTTTTACCATGAGCAAACTTTATGTACTATGTTGTCCCGCTTCCTTTCACGTCAGTGGCCGCGAATAGGATAGATTGAACGAATTGGTTCCGCAGCCATCTCTGTTTTGAATAACTTTTGTGCCTCAATACGATGCTACTCTTGCCGAATAGTCCAAACGTCAATGAGCAATGCCGAGCTTTCAAGTGTCCATGTCCTTGGACACCGACGAAACAGCAATACATTGATAAGAGTTTTTTAATCGGCATTCTTCCTGGAAGCATAGTTGTAGAATGAGATTTTACACACAAATTTTTGACATTACAGGTGACTTGAGCAAGTCTGTATGAAACAAATTATTGCGAATTTCCGCATCTACGGAAACATGTATTATAACCAATTAGTAAACTGGTCGATGATTACTCTTTGCCAATCAATTCATTCATTGTTATAATTGAATGAAATAGTAGGGATTTATGAAAAGATCTTGAAAAACAAAAGATATTAGTGACGTCCTGTGTATTAAAAAACAAACGCTATCAGGAAAGGATTTTTTTGCGAAGAATCATTGAAACAAAACTAAAAAATAATTCTCTCGGGTGGACATCGAATTCTTAAGGAATCTGATCTCTGTTTGGTTTAATATTCTATTCGAGATAGAGGAACTACTTTTATTTTCGATCTAGAAAATATCGTACTAGAAAAACTCAAGCAAACTTCTAGGCTCCTATCAGATTCATTCTGTTGTTGATTAGTTATTGTAAAACAACAAAGTCAATATTCAGTTGACGATCTGAGCTTGACGACCATCAATTTATCTATTGAAATACGATTATCATTTGATAAGTCATCAATAAGAATTTGAATTTTTCCATTCATCTGCATATGGATTCAACGTTTTTGATAAACTCTTTGTTTGATCTTAGCATTTGATCATTGGCATCTGACATCGGCTTTGTACATATATTTTAATAAACAGACTTTTTTCTGAAACTTTTGATATGTATAATGTCGTTTATGGATGGCTTCTTGCTACTTATGCATGCTGTTTTATCTTCCTGAGTAACTGCACAACATATTAGAAGTCTTTGAATGATTCTAACTTGATTTGATTTAACGACTAAATGTTGTCTCTGTCCTTCCGTAAACTCAATACGTAAGATAATACAACTAACTATCAATAATGTTTGTCGAATAGAATTCTTTTTCGACAAAGTAGCTTAAAAGAACGTAGATTTCGTTTACAGAAGAGCGAAGCCGAATGTAAAACTCAAAACCGATTATAGGAGAAAATAACGAAAAGCAAAATTGGCTATCATCATCGTAGAACAATCGAAGTTCTTCAC
>OENT01000646.1:25441-41365 GCA_900239685.1 Rotaria macrura
ATGAAATAGCTTTTATTTTAACTTCAGTTGAATCTTCATCTGTATCTCAAACAACGATTTCGCAAGAAAAAAATTCTTCATCCGAAAGTGAAATAACTGTACGTATTATTTTTTCTTCGAATAAAACATGTTGTTATACAGATTTTTGTTTGTTTAGTCCTTTTTATCTCATCTCGGAAGTGAAATCTATCGAAAAACTATTCGTGAGAAATTAATTGAACGTCGAAAAAGTAAAGAAGCTGAAATTCGTGTTCGTCAGGAAGAAATTCAAGTAATCGATGATATGCTTCAATTTATCGATCAGTATCAAAATAAAAATTCAGAAACCGTTCCAACTCAACCATTAGTGAATCAACAAACGAAAAATATAGCTACGGAAGGTCTGTAAAATTCATTTTGTTTCATGTAACAACATTGCTTTATTTGGTGTAGAATTTCCTCTAAATGTCTTCGATACAACTAATGATTCAACATTATTTAATCATGCTTTATCTGTTGTTATAGAAGATTTTGCTCTACCATCAAATGTTAGAGATGATGCAATGATTGATCCAATATCATCGCTCTTCTCTCCGTTATCAACGACATTCAACATTTCATCTCCAGCAATGCCTTCACCACATAACAATTCAATTGAAGATATCAATTGTACATCATCACCGAGAAATTTGTCACGAGAAAGATTATTTCGTCAAAATCCGTTTCCCTAATGTATATCTATGTTATTAACATGAGAGTAGTAGTGTTGTTGTTTTTGGATAGTGAGTTGAAAATAAAGTGAATTTGTTTCAAACATGAAATATATTTCTAAGCACCATTTGACATTTCAAATTACGGTACTGATTGAATTGAGACATGATGAATATTAAAATCAGAGTTTTTTAAATTTCTTTTCGTTTCGAAAAACAATTCATTGAACTGAGATTTAATCTATTGAATAAAGTTAACACTTGTTACAAAGTTCACGTTTCACGATGCTAGAACCAACATGTGAAATATTGTCTTGTTTTTCTCGAATATCTTATATGAGTTAAATGTCTATTGATTGAGTCATTTTTTTTTGAATTTGCGCTCAGTATCAAGCAGATTTTTTCACATAGCAGATCGACTTTTTCTACATAATAGAATATGAGAGTGAATATTCAGATTTAAAAAAACAAAATACGGAAAATGACATAGCAATGTTCTGATTACTAAACGTCTTGAATAATCTGACGTGATCGATGATATATCAAGCTTCACGAATCGAAGATTCTTGTATTGATGTGGAAGTTTTGGCGCGATTGTCATTATTGATATTAGTAAATGAGAGACTTGCATCCATCTACATATGACAATATGAGTCGTGTGAACTATGAACACTAGTTCATAATAAAAATAACGACAGAAGCTCTATTCTCAGAAACGTCTAGTTGCCTTCCAGCAACGATTCAACACCTTCTTTTCTGTCCGAAATCGTGCAAAATATCATTGAAAAACAAACTACTGTTCTATCAAATATATCCATCGTTTTATTCTGGTTCCTACTTAGGAATCTGGTCCATAGCGAGGATCTAGTTATTGATACGATCTCTATTTAGTTATGTTTGAAGCATACTAGTTAAACCCTGTAAATACACAACTATGGAAGTGTAACTGTCGACAACATTTATAGTGTTAATATGGATGTTCGAGTGATCACACTCATCTCTTTATTCGGATAAACACCCTCTATTTTTACAGTATCAAATGTAATGTACAACAAGAGTTGAAGACTTTGATTGAAATTGAAAATATGTGTAAATGCAATATTCTTCAGTTATTTTTCTCATTAGTTTCTTCACTCTGTTTAAAATTATCGACTGTGAAAATTGAACAAAGTCAACTAGCTGACATTCATTTTCAATAAATATGAAGTACTATACTGACTACCAGGGCTAAATAATGCACGGATAAGCCGTCAATCGCTAATGGCTTGCTTTCTCGATGTTTTGGAGTCTTTCTCAACAAAGTATCGTTATTCAAATAAAACATCTCAAGTTTAGATACATAAAGACGAGTAAAGTTCGTTGTAGAAAATGGACACTACGTCATACGAGTGTTTATTTCAAAAATAATACAATTTTACTTACGAAATTATATGAAACTTATCGTTCACATAAACTTTTGCATTTTTAAAAACAGAGAAAATTTTTCGAATGCATATTATATATGATTTTAAACGGTTTAGAAACTGTGATATGTAAATATCAACATTGAACATGTGAGGATGAATTGTATTGGAATTTTATGTCGAAAAATCATTCGTAATGGTATTGAATTCCTTGGTAATTCTTTACTATTTCAAGAATAAAAATTGAATGGAAGCCACAGATTGTTGAAAACTGACAGGGATGAGGAGTGTGGAGAAAGATCATATGAACACCTATACCATTAACAACAGACTAGAAAAATGCGGTTCAGAATGCCTCCTACAATTGGATACTAAATGATATAAGAACGAAAAGTGATTTTAACTAGAGTCAGTCTCATCGTGTTGTAAGTTTTTCTTGTCTCTCTTGCACAAACCAAATGACAGAAGACTATTGTACCAATTTTAATTATTTTGGATCTAAGAGCCGGAGACAAACTCGACAATTTGAGGAGCTAATTAGATATGAACGAAAACGTGCTTTGGATATTCCAAGATTGTTTCTATCATCTCAAAATGTTCTTCTATCGTGTAAAGGACGAACGATCTGCTGTACTCTAGAGTAAAAAAACACTCAAAAGTATTCAACCATCTGTTTCGTGTCGCATAAATATTTATTTTCTTCGATTATGTGACTACAGTCCAATCAAATTCTATACGCTAGAGAACATTAGTCGTCTTCAATATGATAAAAGTTTATCTTTAGATAAAGATTGCTTCAATATGCAAAAAGCAACTAAACAAAAAAAACGGCTATGGTGAAAATAATTGAAAGCTCGTTTGGTGTAACAAAACATGACGATGAAATAAAGAAGTACTTGCGCATTAAACATATTTTCAATAAATGTTTTCCTAGAGGCAAGTTTTTCTTTTTAAATTTAGATATACTCTTTCAACATCAGATGGTTTTGAAGTTACTTTAATTAATTATGGTGCCACAATTCAATCCATTCGGCAACCAGATAAACAAAATCAAAGTACTGAAATTACACTTGGTTATGATACTCTTCAAGGTAATCGTAATTGAGAAGGAAAGATTGAATTATTTACTTGGCGTATCTTATAGAGTATATTGACGATGAATTTTTTTTTGGTTGTACCGTTGGTCGAGTAACAAATCGCATTAAAAATGGTCGTTTTGAATTAGATGGAATGAGTTATGAATTACCTAAGAATGATGCAACCAAAAAGCACTATTTACATGGTACTTTTAATAAACGTGTGTGGGATAGTTCAACAGAAAATGGCGATACTGTCATTTTTAAATATCAAAGTCCTGATGGTACATATTTTACATCTCAAATTTTGTAAAAGGAAAACATTTTTCTTCTCGAAAAAATAGGTGAGGATGGATTTCCGGGTCAAGTGAACGTGACTGTCAAATATTTATTGTCAAATGATCATCGGCTAACACTTGATTTTCATGCAATAACAACAAAAAAGACACCAATAAACATGACAAATCATGTTTATTTCAATCTTGCTGGAGATGTAGATAATAAGATTCGTTAAGTGATCAATTTATTACAGAGTTTCTATCTTGTTCAGGGAAGTGGATCGATAGTTGATCATCGACTGATAGTACCAGCTAGTACATATTTGCCATCCGACGAAGAATTCATTCCGACTGGTAATTTCATTTATTATGAGCAATACTTCTGATTCATGCTACTTTTTCTTTAGGAGAAATAAAACGAGTAGAAAATACTCCATATGATTTCCGAACATTGACTCGTATTGGTGATCGTATGAATGAATCTTTTGATGGCTATGCTATGATGTTAGTTGTTGATGGTGATGGAATGCGTTCATTTGGCAAGTGAGTTTTCATATTACAAACCAATTTTTCTCGATGAAATATTTTTTGTTTCTTGCATTTATTGATTATAAGACTTGTTCATGAGCAAAGTGGTCGAGCAATAACTATTGAATCAACTCAAAAAGGACTTCTACTTTATACAGGAGATTTTCTTCATAACGTCAAAGGACATCATGAAGCAACATATAATAGACATGATGGATTATGTTTGGAAACTCAGAATTTTAACGATAGTGTTAATAATCAAGTAAGTCAAAGGCAATTATAAGTTACGTGTCGATTTTTGACTGAAAACTGCAAAGTATGATATGGGCTTGTAGTCGAAGAACTCCTTCTTCCATCAATGTAGTGTAGTATCAATTTTTTGTTGTGCATCGTTGATGTCGATTGATGCAGCCACATTCACTGCTTTCTATGAGCAATATATACAATATGGTGCTATATATCGATGCAAACGGTGCGTAACAGAATTTAATAATATACGTACCATTGATAACATAAAGAAACTATTCGCATATGCATCCATACATATATCCTGTCTTTCGGTCAAAACTTCATGTTCATCTTTCTCAACATGAACACATGAATATTTATAGATAATCTTTATTTTTCAGCCATTATTTCCAAGTATCATTCTTCATCCTGGTGAAGAATATCATGAACAAACAAATTTTCATTTTCATTTGGAATAATCAATACTTTTGAATATTATGAAACAAAAGAACCTGGAATAAGAATAATGAATAAATTCTAGTTTGTGATCTTATTTAATTCTTTAGAATTGCTAATTATCTCTCAATCAAAACATAGATATCGGGTTATCGAATGTCACGAAAGTTTTTTTAAATAAAACTTTTGGCCGATTTTACGAAATGAAAGACTCAAATAGAACAGAATCTAAATCAAATGGTGTGCATGAATTTTAACATACAATAGATTTGATTCGGATCGAATCCGGAAAAGTAAAGCATTTAAATATTTTAAAGGAAAAAAATCTCGAATTTATTGTGTTAAAGAATTAAAATGCAAGATATTGTGAATCTTTTCTGACAACTTGATAGAAGTACAACTGATTTTGCTGTCTCGACCAATAAAATACTAAAAAGATATTCAAACGCAGCACCAAATCACAAGAGTATGGGAAATATAATAATCTATCATCTGATGAGGGTATAAATATAAATACGGTACAAGCTTATTGAAAATGCTGCTGTTCTTAGACTCAATGCCGATCACGAATTATTTATATTTCAAAATTGCTCTCAATCATTCTGTGTATTCTTGGATAGTACATAACAGAGCTGTAGACAAGCCACTAAGTCTTCGTACTGATGACAGACATAGGTCAAGATTTTCACTCAAAGTCAACTACTAAGACAGATCACTGGAAAATGGCAGGCCACCTGACTTGTGTAGGTTTTTTTCTAGTATGTGAAATTTTGATTTCATAAATAGATATGATTTTGAGAGAAAAATTCAGTTCAGTTAATTTCCTATTCGTGAATCTTTAAAATGACATAGTTCTATCAAAATATTTTAGAATAAATATCTGACATATTTATAAACAACCAAACTAATACAACTATGCAGAAATCATCAACACTAAGGATTATTCAACAAGAAATAAGATTGATCTTCTCGAAAGATTTATTTTCAGTGATTGCCGTTATAATCCGTCCTATTGCTTTGCTTTACACCCAATGTAAATCACTTTAGGGTATGGATCAATTGATATGTATGGATAAAAACGCGATACGAAGAATCTTTACTATTCACGTATTCGCTCATAACCAAAACACAGCTATGAAAATAACAATACATCTACTCTTCGATAGAAGCAACGATTTCTAATACTGATTTTCTCATAAGTCTGACGAATGATTAATAATGCGTGAGCATAGATACTAGTGAAATTTTTTGTAGCAGCGAATGTTTGAAATGTAATGTGTAATTTGAGCCGATTCTTTGCCTATAAGTTAATCACAACAGAGTGCCTCGAAATTTAACAGACTAATGCTACTCGCATTGGTTAACATCATCTATCATTTGGGATATTTCGAACAATTGAATATCACATATCAATGGAACGAAGTGATGCATTCCCCGCCATTTCTTATATTTCAGTTCTACAGATCGAAAGAAAGCATTAAAAGCTAACCGGATTTATCACCGCTCTCTTGTTAAATCATGCGCGTATATGCAAAAGACTAGCACGGCAACCGATAAAACGAGAAACTAAGGTAATAAAACACTGAAGGTCACGCCAGATAAAAATACGATAAGAAAAGAAAGGCTTTTCAAATATCAAATTTTCTTGGATCATATTATTACAATTTCGTATTGAAGCCATTCAAAGAATAATATCAGGCCCATTTATATGGCTTCTTCATCGAACATCGATTTCGATAGTTGTGACAATCTAATTGAAGATTTCATTCTCGTCTGATTGTATACAAGCCAAAAAAAGCATCAGTAATGGAACAAAGAAGTACAGAAACTACACGGCGTCAATCACACTTGAAAACCATTATTAACTTTACGCTTAAATTCAACGACTTCCTAGACAGTCGTAAGTCTATCGAGTTATCGAAAAACGAAGACGTTTTTCTCATCGTTTATGGTGTTCCACGTGAAAATCTTATTCCTAGTGAACATGACTTTGAACAAATCAAAGCTGTTTATATTTTTGCATTGATTAACGAACACATACAACTTGGTCAAAATCGTACAATAAACTTCGAACTGTTTGTACAACTATAAATGAATTGCTTACTGTCATATCTCACGATATCACAATTCACAGTGTATGCAAAAACTTTGACTCCGTTACGCTTCTTTCGTGCTGATATAAGTAAAGATGTTTCATTGCGTTCACTTAACAATGAAAAAAGACATTTTATTTAGTTTCATTTGGTTTTACAAGTACTTCTTCGAATGCCTGCCAATGCATATGCACGTTTCAACTTTTATTTCGGCAATGCGATCGAACAAGCGAAGATTGATGAGTTTTTTCGAACTTATTCATCGAACTTATGCAGTCAGCGGTACTAAAAAAGACTTGTTTATTGATCACTTGATAAACAAAGCTTTTCGTACAGAAAATATTGATATCATTTTGAATATTTGCTTCTTCATTGTTGACCTTATCATCAGTTAAAAACGTTTCATCGACCATTCATATGTACATTGTGGCGTGATCAAACACTGTTTGCTTCCGAGCTTCAGCAACGCAAAAATAAATAAGAATAAACTTGTTTCTATCAATACATTTTTTTCCACAACAGAATCATCGGTTCACGCAGTATCTTCAGTGGTCAGGGAACTGATTCACCTCAATTCGAGTCTGTTCTCTATCAGAGAGACGTTGATGTACATTAAAAAAACACGTAAACATTAGCCGATATCACTATGCTAAGTAGTATGTCAAATGAAGGCGAAATTCTATTTTCTATGATTAAAATATTCTTTCTTGTTGATGTCAAAGGATGGGGCAATATTTAGATAACTGAATATAGTAGACCATTTGAAAAAAGAGATTGAAGAAGAACAAATACCACCGTTACTGATACTTGGTGAATTTTCGTAGAACATGGGAGACAACACTCGTTCAAGTTGTCACTATCGAATGATGTTAAACGAACTAACGCGGGATAATGAGCTCGCTGGCAAAGTTTCCAACAATTTCGGATTAGTTGCTTCAGAAAATGAAGATTTTTCAGCTGCGATCCGCTACTGCAAAAAGTCAGTCACCTACAAAAAGCAACAGAGATACTTGACTTGGCCGAAACTTATTCAAATATTCCAGCTCTATATGATATGCAAGATGACACAGACCAACCCATTGAATTCAATGAAAAATCACTGAAACTTTGACTCTGTATTTCGCCATATGATCACGAACTCGTCGCATTGACATATAACAATATGAGATTAATCTATGTTCATTACCATGAGTTAAAAAACCTCTTTCCTATTACGAAAAAGCCCACTCTGTAGAGCGCATCGCTCTCGACTCATCGGATAATTTTGATCATGCCAAAACCTTAAATAATATTGGTTTAGCCCATTATGAGCAAGGTCACAATGAGTTTGCACATAGTTTTTTCAAAGATGCACTTACTACTTAAGAACATTCACTACCACTGCGGCATCTAAAATTCGCCGAAACTTATTCTAATATTGTGACAGTCCTAGAGAATTTGGGTGAATTGACTGATGGGTTGACTATACATGAGAAAGTGCTTGAAGTAAGTCTTGTAACCCTCTTCTTACCCAGTCATCCAAATCTTGTTGAATCCTATAATAACCTTGTTAACGAACTCGATGCTCTGAATTGAACCGATGAAACGCTTGAAAAACTATTTTAAGGTTCTCAAACACACCAATGGTAAATCTGTGGAAATGCTACGATTGCGAGATGTATGCTTAAACAATATCACCCAATATTACCGCGATCAAAACAACTATGCCAAATAATTCGAATATCATCATGAAACATTCCGTATACGTCTTCAACTTTTCTCTTGCGCAAAAAGGATGCTGACCTTTGCTGAAGCTATATGAATATAGGCTTACTTCATTTTCACAGGAAACAATCGACCAAGCGTTACATTATCAACTTCGAGCGTTAAAAACTTGTAAAAAATTTATGGACTCGAGCACCGTCGAATGGCATTGCTATTTATCAATATCTAGCTTGTTTACTCGGAAAACTGCCCTTCATTATTTACAGCAAGCCTTGAATGTTCAAAAAATAACACATCCCGTTGAACATTAAGCAAGGAAGAAAACTGTGAAATTTATTGTCTCTCTTATTATGAGACGGGATCCGAAAAATAACTCATAGTCGATTAAAAGTATTCCTCATTGACAACAAAGGAGAAAAACCCATCTATAAACATAGTCATTATCTAAGTAGTGAATGTTTGAATGTATCCTAGCTGGACAGACAAGTCAGGTTTGACTTGACTGGATCAAAAATATATATGAGTGTGAGTTAAAAGACTTCTGATGTGGTCACCTCTGGAATGTACTGCAAAATCATCTCATAAACTGATAGTCACACCAACGCACGTTGTTGAGAGCCCTTCATATGATATCGGGTTTGAATTCAATGGGATTTCGAATTTTAATTTCAATCCAAAATTTAAAGTCCTTTGAAAGAATTGATTTCTCATCTTCGGTTAGAAGTCTCAATGGAATTCTATGTACAGCGAATTTTTGGGTTAATTACAATCAATTGAACTTCACATTGTGTTAATATTGACATTTTCTGTTTTTGTGTTTTTACGTACTTAATTTTCCTTTTTTCTATTCAATGCTTGTTGAGTAATGTATGTTCCGCTAAATTAATTTTATTTTGATTTAATTCAAATTTCTTTATGAATTGTCTTGATTTTTGATCATATACTAGTTGGAAATAATGACTCTAATGTTGAAGACCGATCTTGCGTTTTCAATACTTCCTATTCTATAATTAGTTTGAACCGAACGGATTTGGAAATAAGAAGATAGATGAAATAGATATGAAGTTCTTGATCACATTCTATATTTACAAGTTTAATGATTATCTTTCCTGACATTCTGAGACGCTTGACAGTACACTATTTCAAATTTGAACAAATTCTATTACAGTCACTAGTCCATCGATCATTTTATTGATAATTAATTGATGTGACGCTTCGTTGTTTCCTAGATCCAGTGAAGGGGATGTTGATGTACCTACTTGATTCTTGCTAATCCAGATCAGAATTCTTTATCTGCATTAGCTTTCACAGTTATTTCAGTATTTTTTATCTTTCGCAATACTACTAAAATATATTCTACGACATAGTGTTCATAAAGTTTATTCCTAGATAAATGCATATAAGCGGTGCGTTTACGAATTTGATATTTTCAAATACTTGCCTTACCGGTCGCTAATTTCTTCTCGTAAAATGGCTATTTCCTTCACGATCAGAGTGTCGATACGTTAACTTGCCTGACAGGAAAGTTTTATCCTTTATAAGAACACTTGTTTAACAAATATACTCTGATGTGCTTGAAAAATGTATATTTTATTGATTAAAATGACAAAGAAAATGAATACTATCTCAATGTATGCAGATTATTTGCGTCAAATGCAGGGAAGAGAAGTTTTACAATAGTAGTTTTTGTGGTGTATACTGGAGGTACAAGGTATGGTTCGTACAAGCGTCTATAAGTCCTACTTGGACGTTGTGTTTTGAAATGAAAAATCGTTTTGAAGATAAGGAAATGTGAGATCCCATGTGTTACAGAAAAAAGCATCGCATTGAAATGTGACAAAGAACTAATTCGTTAAAAACTAAGAAAGGAGCTTTTCTCCTGAAAGTTAATGTTAGGGAGCTAGCTGTTAGGATTTATTCCATAGGTTTTTCCTATTTATGTGTCTAACAGTGAGATCGATGCATGACGAAACATTGCAAGTATACAATAAGCTGCTGGAAAAGCGAACGTTTGTGGAATAGTGAAATTATTTCTATGTCCTCTCAATGTGCATATAATATCAAGTTTTGTTTTTCACTCATCACGAAGGATTAATGATGTGAAAATTAAAAGGTTTATAAATCAATTAAAACTGAAAGGAGATAAAACGAAAACATATTTTGTATTGTTCTTGTCATATCAAGGTTTTAAACTACCTGACTTATTTAGTTAATTTTTCGTCAAGTAAATAGAAATTTTAATTTGAAAATGAATGCAAGTTTTAACTGAGAAGATGAAAATATTGATGCATCGGTAGATGAGTGATTGANGGGGGAATTCTAGTTACGACTTAAATGTATGATAATATCAAGCAGGAAATTCTTTGATCCATTGATCATTTCAATGGATAATCTTCAAAATGATTTGGATCGAGCGGTCTCTTATTCAATAAAATTTTGTAGTAGTTTGACGTCCAGCAACTGTTGCTACTGTGAGGGGTATGCTCGTTGGACCTATTCTATGATGTCCCAAACTGAAGACACATTTCAATTGTATTATAATCGTTTGTCGAAAACGCGGTGATGAAAAAAGGAATATGTAAAACGATGAAACGAAATTCAAAGAAGCGAGTGAAACAGTCAACTGATCGATGAGAAGTACGATGGACATTTGATCGAAACTTTTTGTTCCACTGTTTCCAAGTGTAGCAATCGCATAAATGTTGAAAGAGGCTCGAGGAAGTGTGCAAAGTACACTCATGAGAGTTTGCATTAGTATCATTCTTGTCATTTGTTGTTCCCACGTTGACATATGCGTCTGATTTGATTGTCGACGAACATGAGTGACACGACGTATATTACGATATGTTAGTAATCCAAATAGTGTTAGGACAATTAGTGGAAGAATGACAGTCAGAATGGGAGACAAAATGAGAACTCCTATTTGCATAAAGAGATCGTTCGTAAACCAACAAGCAAATGTTGGCGGTACCAGATCACAGTACACGAGAAAAGGAATATTCAAGAGTGACCAAAAGAGAAACGGAATAGGAAAGAGATAGCGTGCAACAATAGACGAGCTCAGTTGACGTATACGAGCCGATTGTGACGTACATGCCCAACGATCGAATGCAGACAAACAAAGAAAACTCATTGCAACAGATACCATCATTTGAATACCAAAGACCAGTAACTTACAAGCAGCCGATGAAACTGATATTGATGTTGATGGAACTATTTGGAAAAGTACAATCAATAAGACATTTACGTCGGCTACTGATTGACCCACAACGTAATAAGTCGATGGAGATCGACGAAATGTTTTGACACCAAGAAATAGTATTGCATTAAGACATGCCGCTGGAGCTCCGATTGAAAATAGTATAATCGGACTCCAAAATCCAATTTGAAGAGCTACTTCATACACTGAAATCATTGTCTTTTAACGAATTGAATGAATACTTGTACGAGTGTTCGTCAGTGTCAATATTTTATGGAAATGCACTCTTACGACTTGATTATCGTCCTTATATTCTTCGTATTGCGTCTTCGAAAAATATCTAAGTCGGCTGAGATCTAGAAACATTGAGATATGTCAAAAACAGTCAAATTATCAAGAAAAAACACCGATGGGGTCTATTTGAAAAAAAAAAGAATCATGATCATCTTGCCAAATATGATTTCCTTGTATCAAATCCAAACGCCTCGTTTCTTCGCGTCTCTGTAGTTAGTACATCATTCAGTCAGATATTTTTTTATAATTAAGATATAGAACAGTTTGTTCGTTCGGACATCGACTTCCAACCTATAAACAATCAATGAGAAGTGACATTTTAAAATTACTGGTGATGTTTTCACAGATTGATCAGAGAACGAGACATCGAAATCAAAAGAATGATACTAGCAGAATTCAACAACTAGCCTCATACACTTTCGAATAAACATAAACAAATAAAGTTTCAGATTTTATAGGATAAAACAAACTTCGAATCTGAGTTGATTGATAGTCAAAGTTTACATGCAAGTTATGTAAAGGTTTTAAGGAGTCCTTTATTTCGCGACTTAAATTATATTCTATGGTTGGATCCGTTCCTTTTTATTCCAATGGTAATGTCCGAATGTGTATTTTTTATTTTTTCGACATTGTTTTATCCCAATATCCGTTTTTGATAGAGCGACTGGAACTGTCACTTTCAATAAATTCACTCCACTAGTCTGTGTGACTTATAAATATATATTTATCGTTGAATACTATTTTCCCATCATATGAAAAGCATTAGTTTGAGAAATAATAAAGCAATCAAATCGATTAGTTTATGATAATAAAGGATTTTGATAGACGAAATTAATTTATTATGGATTCGCTTTTCGTTGTTTTTCTTTAAAATTATTATGAATTCCTGCAAATACACTAACTGTTCGGGTGATCAAACATCGATGTACAATTGCCCATTGCTAAATATAAATGATCTACTATCTAGATCTTTTGTTCGTTCTCAAAATTATATGAGATTTTCTATATGAGACTATTTGTTCCGTTTAATATGTGCCGATAATTTCAACTAAAATATGTTTCATTGATTACATTCATATTAGTCAAAAAGTAAAAAGTGTTTTGTGAGTAGACGAAGTGCGTTTTTTCTCTAGAATCATGATAAAGATAGCTATTTCTCGTGGAATATAATCAAGATAAGCCTAAGATGGTTTTCTTAACATGGATTCATTTAATCGAAAAAAATTATTGATTTGAACTTGTTTCAAGACTATGCTAGCCACAAGGACTGTTGAGAATAAATTTTCAAACAATACCATCAACTGTCTTGTATATGTGCATCGGTGCACGTATAATTATTTGTTGTCAACAAACATGAAGTTGAAACATTCTGCTGCATGACTTCAACGAAGTAAATTTAGATGATGATTACTTGTCGAACACATACTTTTACGGAGATGTGCTAAGATCTGTCAGAGTTTACTGATCCATAATAGAAACAGAATAAGATTGACTCTGCGGGTGATATTTGACGAGTGACACTCAATGAGCGTCACTCATCTGAAAACAGCAAATAATTACGTAGCAGAGAAAATTCCATAAAGCATTAGAAAACCGAACTCACGTATACAATGATTCTTTTATCCGCTTCTATAGTTGACTTGTCTGCGGATGTCATATGCTCTGATTCGTCTTGAATCATTCAACTGAAATGAATCACTGTGTACAACTCAGCATTTTTTTCGAAATTCCTGATAACAAACTATCACAAGAATTTTTATCAAGAGTAGTAATGTCAAAAATATGATATAATTCATCGATTATTCGATCAGGTTCCGCAGCTGAGAGAACGGCTGGGCATGAAAAATATGAGAATCTGGAGCGAAAACGCCATGTATTATAGACACATCTCGAATTAAGACTTGGAGCTTTTCTAAGAACTCATATGTTTGAATTTCTTATTCTATCGCTTGACAATCATACTCACGCGTTTAAATGCACTTGAATTTCTAGTTCACGTGTTGCTAAAGAACTTCGATGCTAACTTTTTGTTTTTAAATTTTCAATCTTTCCTTGGATATAGATGTCTCAATGGATATGCCTAATCTTCTTTCCTAGTTATTTAATTGTACCTCTATTAGTCTAGAGAAATGATCTAATTATAAGGATCGATTCTAACTATCTATCTACCAATTAGAAGAGATCCAGAAATGAATGAAAATTAAGTCAATGAATAACTATGATGCTGATTTTTCTAATACGTTCCTAATATTGATTTTAGCATTTTCGAATTCACTTTCAATCGGCAGAATATGATTCTATTGTCATTAAACTGTAAAAAATAATCGTAGAATAATAAACTCTTTGAAAAGGGTTTATGCCAGCCCTAAACCCTTCACCGTATATTAATAAATCCTTTTATAGTTTATTGATAGTTTCCTAAACCCTTTAAGGGTTTAGGAGAAGCTCATATGCGGAAAAAAGGGTTTATTATACGTTGCACTTTAATAAACCCTGACGGGTTTATTATGTCTCCTAAACCCTTTTTAAGCTCATTAACCCTTAAGGGTTTATTAAAGCGCAATGTATAATGAACCCTTTTTTCGCATTTGAGCTTCTCCAAAACCCTTAAAGGGTATAGGAAACTATCAATAAACTATAAAAGGGTTTATTAATATACGGTGAAGGGTTTAGGGCTGGCATAAACCATTTTCATACAGTTTATTATTCTACGATTACTTTTTACAGTGTACCGTGTTGAAAAGCGAAAGTGTGGCTCTAGAAACTGATGAAGAGCATACAAATGTAGGCTTTTCAGTATAGTTGCGATAAAAACCCAGGTCAATCAAAACGGATATCTGTTATGGACCGTTGAGTGGACGCAGTTATACGGACCGTAACATCATTAATATAGGGCCGTATACGGCCGTATTTTCACAGTATACGATCCTTTATTACTGTGCCCAGAAATAGTACCGTATACGGAGCCGTATACTGTGAAAATACGGCCGTATACTGCCCTATTTTAATGATGTTACGGTCCGTATAACTGCGTCCACTCAACGGTCCGTGTCGCTCGACCTGGGAAGTGATGAGAACCACTTAACACTATTATGATTAATTTCGCTAAGATACTTGAGAGATCATTAAGCACCGAATTCGCCAGTTGAAACATGACCATAAAAGAAATACTATGTAGGAAGCATTACAAACTGTACTAATTGACAGCACAAGTAGTCCCATGCACAAGCAAATGATGCCAGCGTTCCATTGAATCTAAACATTTCTCATAAGGATGAAAACATAAAGCATGAAATAAGTTTTGTCGTATTTTAAAGAGTTTTCTTTTCTTCAACGTAATACATGCAAAAAGTTGGTCTTATCTACAAAAAATTCTCAAATTAACAAATACTTCACTTGATCGATCATATATGAATTCTGTGAGAACAATTCAACTCAGACATCGTGAATATCAAAGACAAGGCAAAAAATGTCCTCTGACGGTTTCTAGAGTCTAAGGATATATAAACCATTCTTCATTTCTTGTTTCAACGATTTTCATGCATCAGCGCGAATCAGTAAACTTTAAATGTGCTTAAAATTCGAGCAAACACTCAAGTGCATGCCGATCAACAAAAGTTATACTCCATGAGCACATCTTGAAATTTATACCTAAGTCAAGATTGCAAAATAAAGTTCGCCTTTTACAAGATAGTCGAGCGTACGTATTTCTAAGGTGAAAAACAAAACTGATTATTATGGATGCCATTTTCAGAAAACAAAATCAAAAAAAATACAAGATGGTAGGATTAAGAAGATTATTCGACACTATCGAATCGCCTACTGAAGCAAACTTGAAGTCCCTTTTCCTATATTTTGAATGAATCCAGCGTGAGGGTGTGAGAAAGCTGGTGTGGCAATCCAAGTGATGAAAATACCGTCACTTTTTACGGTTTATCATGATTATTCAGTGATTTTTCTGAAGCAACAATGAGTC
>OENT01000646.1:41388-89225 GCA_900239685.1 Rotaria macrura
ATATTTAAAAAAATATTGTGCCAGATTATGAAACAGTATGTCTATTTATCATTGATTTGCAGGTGGACGCAAAGAGGTCGGAATGAGAGGCTTAGTTACATTGTTCTTCATTTCAATCAAATTTGCATACTGATTGCTGTGATTCGCATAGGCAACGTAGTGTGATGGCGACGGCGCTGTGATCAAAACGAATAAATACAGTTGGTCGAAAACTCCAAGAAAGCCTTAGCAAGTTTTTTTCAGGCAGGTGACCCTTACATCTCTTTCACAGTCCTGTTGTCCCTGATAATGGCTTTCTACATCTGAACTTATATTCGTCACTGCAAAACGAACAATACTTTTTGTTTTTTAGATCGAAAAAGTTGGTTTCAGTACACTACACTTTGGTGCCAAAAACAAAGTGTAAACGTGCACTTTGCTCATACAAATAAAGTGTACATGTACATTTTGTTTTAGATTTCCATTGGAATCACTGGTCGCAATTAATCATTAAAATTCGAGCAAGTTTCCACAAAAAGTAAAATAATATAAATTATTTCTTCTTCAGATATATTTTTATTATAAATGGTGTTTTAAAAATTCTTTTAGTGAAATATACTGTGAAATTGATTTTTTTTCTCAATGTATTTGAGTTATTTGTAACAACAGCTTTAAATTTGATTAGAAAGTATTCTACAATCGTGTAAAGTTGAAAACGAAAATACTATGCGTTGCCACCAAATCTTTCATGTGACATGATATGCTGACGTTATTACGAATACATGTTCGACATGGGTAGTGTGGTTCGCTTTGTATCCATAAATACTTTTCTTCTATTTGCGTCACCTGAGCTTGTAATGAAAATGTAGCATCCCTTGATTTAATAGACCTTCGAATTTGAAATACTTTATACAATCAAGGCTCATCAAGTAGCAATAAGAGTTATTGTAACTGAAATTTTTAAAGCAATTTTAATGAATTTATCTGATCGTCAAAGTTGTGAGTACTGTTCTATTCAAAAACAAATTTCTAGGCTTATCTACAATTATCGATGAAAGAATTTTTTTGGATATTTTTTGCATCACGTTTAGATCATTTGATCTTCACAATAAACAGCACGAATTGTTTCATATTAAAAAGAATTATTTTTATATTATTTACATGAATGAATGGTCAGAGTAGGCAGTCAGCATCAAGTTATATAACCAGATTTGATGAAAGACAATTACGAACTATTTGATTAAAAATATATTTCTAGGCATTGTTCTTTAGATTATTTTGGCCACCTGATTGTTGATCTATTAAATGAATAATAGGTATTATTTTAAATTTGTTTAACCCTCTCAACTTGTTCGGAATGGAGAACGAAAGATATTATATATTCTTAGTCATGAAAATATGTAAGATTTTGATATTAAACGTGAAGGTTAAGCGTTGAAACATAATCATAAACCCATCTATAAAGAACAATTCGGACGATGGAATGATTTGAAAACTATTGCAATATAATCGGCGATTTTTCTGACATGCGTAGTGTTTGCTTGACATTTGACTTGAGTGTGGCCTTCTGTAGATATGAATGCCGATGGAACGAACAATAGGATCGCTTCGGGCACCAGCGCATCTACGTCTCTCATACCTGCATCTTATCTTAGAGAATCGTGCCCTTTAGCAAACAACAAGAATTAGCTAAGCAATTTCATCGTTTCTCTTTCCGTTTTTCTAGCAAAGCAATGATATAAAACCGGGAGATAAAAAAGCAAGACAGCCATGTGTTCGGGCGTAAGCTTCGTTGACTTTTGCCTCGTTTCTCTTCTGTCAATAGACAAAGCCTAGAAGAGAAAAAGAATACTTTTTAAGTGTACCATGATTAACAACAAACTCAGCACGTGGTTTCAAATATCGTCTGAAACTATTCTTCATTCGATGTAGAAAGCATTGCAAACGAACAAATAACTATGCTTTTACGTGTCGATCAGTGTTTGGTAGAGTGCCTCTTTTTGCCACAGGTAAGAATGAAAATAATAAATGGTAAGTGATCATAGACATATACAGAAAGAAGGTTTCATCTTACTATCGATTCAATTTATTATTGTAGTTCGGTCTTGGCTTATAAACAAATATCGAAATCTAATAGTCAATAGCCGTACAATAATAATTTCTTTCTTAATTAAGAAGTATATGTAAAAAAATTCACTAACAGAAACGAATTGGGATGGGAATTTTTTCCTGATCGTATTTATTTCGAGAAACGATTTTCATTGCTTTGTGAAAGTGTCTCTTCCTTCTTGATATAGCATAAACAGAGCTTTAGAAGTTGTCCAGAATTCCACATATCATATGGATTTGATATTATACTTTTATCATATTGAACAGAAAGTTGAGTAGCATTCACACGAAGTAAACAAAGTTTGATTCGAAGATTTGATCATGTTTTCTTCAATGAAAATCGTTGCCTATAAATATGATTATGATATTCATTTGTTTTTCGGTTTTTGAGATGAGCATATTTTCGAAATGTCTTCATATTGAACGTCTGTTTTAGTCGAAAAAAATACAATATTCTCGATTGAGAAACTTTCGTTGAGTCTTAATAAAATAGTTCAATGATTCATAACAGGTTTATTCAAGATTCTCATTTGAAAACCTGTCTTGTTAACTGCCTTGTTATCTTATGCGTACACTATGTTCAATATATTGTTGAGCTGTTTTAGAACGAAAACTTTGCCTTTACGTGCCTTGAAACTGATGAACTTAAAGTTATCGATTGCATTCTATCGAATAGGGTTCTTTCAACGTCTATTCGATTTCACACTTGAACAGAATAATTATTCTTTGTTGAGTCTGACTGATTGAATAAAAAGTTGAGCAAAAAATTATTTTTTTTTACACTTGAACATTAAATATTTGACTTGGCTGAAATGACTAATGCTGTTGATCTCAGTAAACGATATTTTGAGTGAGAGACGGAAAACAAATCTTCAAGAGTGTCTCTTGGATCGTTCAGCTATTTCAAAATTTGCATGCGTGATTTTAGTAAGATTATCCATGAGACTAGATTAAATAAGGTTTGAGTCGAATTTGATCGCTATCGTAGGGATTTAGTCTGATCAGAGTACTGGAGCAGTTCTTCAAATTTTTTGTTACTATCATTCACTTTCATTTTTAACAGATTTTAAGTAGGGTTAGTGTGTGGTCACAAATTGTGACTCACAATATAACTGATACACTCTGGATTAATACTAAAACCTTTAAGGAATAAACGATTGTTGTTCAATGAGATCATTTATCAATGTTGTTAACGGGTACGAACTAATATTGCGTCGCATTCGATCACATTTGTGTCATTATTTTTTATGCCTGAGTTATGTTTTAAGATTTTTTTATGCTGAAAAATTGACATTGTCACCCATATTTTGACTTCAAGTAGATGAATATATACAAAATCTGTTGATAGTTGATGTCTCATACCTAGATAAATTGTCAGTTGAAACTTCACACTGAATAATCTGCTACAGATATGTCGTCATCTTTTCGTCTTGTTATAAAAAATGTATCTGTTCTCACACTGGACGAGAACAACAGTTACCATACGAATGCTACCGTTGTAATTGAAAATGGACGTTTCACGCGAATCATCCATGATACAAAGAACTATGAATCAAAAACAAATGATCAAGTAATCGATGGGACTGGAAAACTGCTCATGCCTGCACTTGTTGATCTGCACTTTCACACTGCTATAGCTAAAGTGCGTACCCCACTATTACTGCTCTGTGTTTGATCAAAGTTCTAAGAAATAAGTAGGGCTGGAACGATCATCTGCCGCTTTGGGAGTATCTCGATGAATGCTGGTATCCGTCGATTCGAGCACTCGATAAAGAAGCTGCTTATTGGGCAGCTTTGGCTTCTTACATGGAAGCGATTAAGAACGGAACAGGTACAGTCAATGACATGTACAGACAATTGGATGGTCTTGCAGATGCAGCTGACGAGATTGGAATACGGGCCATTCTCTCGAATGATGTAGCTCTCAAGCAGTTCAATCTGGACACGTTAGAAGATAATGTAACCGCATTTCGGAATCACAATGGAAGAGCAAACGGAAGAATTCAAGTGTGGTTTGGCATTGAATGGCTCCCCCTCGCTGATTTTGAATTACTCAAAAGAACAAGACAACTGGCTGACGAATTAGGTTAGTTGTTTTGTGTTCTTCGTCAACTACCAGAAGGCGAGGGAAAAATCGGTTTATGAAAGTTTCTTCAAACGAAAATTTGAAATGAGAGTGGACTGGTATGATCGTGACACTTCTGATTCGTATTTATCTTAGAAAGAATAAATGGTAGTATCTTGAATTATTGTTTAAAGTGCACTACGGAATTCCACTCCAAATTCCAAGAAAGAAAGAAACACGTGAAAATGCTTCTAACGACTATCCTTGATTTGATAATCATGTTTACAAAATTTTCCATAGTTGTTTGTTTATTCTCAATTGAATCTTTCGAGGGTCGATGAAAGAGTATTACGAAAACCGATATGAAGCATTTCTAACACGAAGAATTCTCATGAATTATTCATCTAATTTCAAACTACTCATCTGAGCATAGATATCATGTATTCTATACATGTTCACCCTTGAAATATCTTCCTAATCCACTACTAAGATCGGCTCTGATTGTATAAGTATTTATGATAATCACGAGAGTTTTGAACTCTGCAGTTTTTTGGGTGGATTTTCTTAAGTTTTCGGTAAGCACTTGCTCAATCGTTGCCTTCTTGATCTTCAACTATTGGGCAATCATTTGCGAGCTTTTCATTTTGTTCTTGAATTATATTCGTTTCTCCATCAGATTGATAAGGTGTTTGGTTCGTTCACTTCTACTTTATCTAGTTAATTTTCGAACGTAAATGAAGTCGGTTTTTGTTGATAATATTTTATGCAAGTATAAATTGTAACACTGACAATTTTCTAAGGTTGTCTTCTCACTTTTATAACGGAAAAAAGCTGCATCAGACAATAGGTCACGAAGTCCTTCGAAGATACATAATATATAAAAGATGCGAAGAATTTCTTTTTTTCAAGTTCATAGAGAATTTAACAATGTGTTCTTATTAAATAGTCATAAGATATTATAAGTTTCGAGTATGAAGATAAATGCTAAGTAAGTGCCACAATCACAATAGTGTTGGTTCTCCGGTTCTCTGGTAGAAAGTCATTTTTCTATTATTGAAATACTTCAGAGTTCTAATTCAAAAGTCTCTTCGAAGCTTAGCAGGAGGCTATAGTAACGAGATTTAGGATTAAAATTTTTCATTTGATAAATTGGTATTTGATTCTAAGAAATAAATTCAGATTAGAATCCAATGTGTAGATACTGATGTACTATCTGAGTGAAATCTTTACGTACAGCTGATATTGATGATTTATTCTATTCACTTTCAAAGATAATTCTGGTCAAATTTTACAGATTCAGAAGTAAATTTAGAAGATTAAATGCTAAGAAATCTGATGAGAAAGAATTGTCCCCAATTCGATTCATTTCATCTCTCTCTATCTCTCTTAATAACAGGTACAGGTATTCATATCCATTTGAACGAGTCCATCAGTGAAGTTGATTCTACACTTAAGCGATTCAACAAACGACCCACTGAAGTGGCTCATGAGGCGGGAATTCTAGGACCTGATTGTGTGGCAGCACACTGCGTCCATCTCTCGGACGTTGAGATTGGTCTTCTGGCCTCTTCTGGCACGCATATCTCCCATAATCCTGCTTCGAACGCTAAATTAGGCAATGGAATTGCTCGATTGCCAGAAATGATTCAGGCCGGAATCAACGTGGGCTTGGGACATGATGCAGCTGAATGTTCGAACTTTATTGATATGTTCACTGTCATGAAATTTGCATCTTTGATACATAGAGCTGCACGGCAAACTACTGAACTTGGCAAGCCAATGGATATTATTCGGATGGCTACGGTGAATGGACAAAAGGCTCTTGGTCATGGTCATGAATTGGGTGCCATTGTTGAGGGTTTCAAAGCTGACTGTATTCTCATTGAAATGAGAAGCACTGAGTTCACTCCACTGGTCGAGGGAGATGTTTCCCACGTCTTAAGCCATCTAGTCTTTTCGGCAAGTGGCAATTGTGTGGACACGAGTATTATTGACGGCCGAGTGGTAATGAAAAATAGGAAGATGCTTACTGTGAACGAAGAAAAAGTGATCAAAGAGGCGAATAAAGCTTTCGCCAGAATCAAAGACATGATGAAAGTTTCCTGCTCAAGAAATGAACCAGACACGAATGTACATTGTTAAAGAAACTTTTTAAACTTCAAAATTAATCACAACGATAAGAGTAGCTTCGACGAGTTTTCTTCTTCTTTAGTTTCATGTCTTTCAGGGCATGGGTGGGAGTAGAAGTTGACTCGAAGAAAATGCATACATGCACAATATCTCTCATTCTTAACAGAGATCTTGCCACTAATGTCTTAGTTCTTCATTAATCTTCCCATGAGGATCATTCCGACAATTGGATTCAATCGGATGTCTGTCGGACCCGATCATGTTTCTTTCGGAAATTTTCTAATCCGACGAAATCCCATCAGATTCCTGGTGGCAATCTGACATTCGGACCCCTAGTGTTGGGTTTTGTCAAATCCTACAATCGAAATCCGATTGGATTTCATCGTATGATCTAACTGACCTCTACTATTGTGATTAAATGCTAATTCGTACAAAAATAAGAAAATAGGTTTCCCCCGTCTGATCCGTTAGTGGTTCAACAACTCGGATTCCCATAGGATTTCATCGGATTCGGTATCGGATTCATGCACCTGGGTTGGTGCAAGATCAAGAAAAGAAAAATACGTGTACAGCAACTGAGAACACAGGTCTATTTGACTCATAAGATAATTTGACTGATTTGTTTTGCGTTCTAGTCATTCCAAGTATCGAAATCTCCCATCGTCTCTTTAGACAATAGAAAATCAATCGTTTTGTTCCTCCGCATGCTCGTTTTATAAAAAAATCCCAATCTCTAAGGTCAAATATCTCGGACGGATACCGTAACTATCATCCATTTACACCGGCCAACAAGATTTTTATATATGACGATAAGTAAGTTGGAATTCATGCAATATCTTTTGCTGGCTAATCTAGATACGGAAGCAACTGTAGGATCTCCCGATCACAATGAACGTATGAGAAAGAAAAACTAGCATTGAAGTCCGTCTCTGATTGAGGGTGTGGGTGCCGGTTTGTATGAAAGGCCCTCACACACCCACGCTAACACACTAGCACCTAGGGGTGTCAGTGTTTCTGTTCCAAGAAATAGAGGTAAGTGGTTCCGCAAAACCTGGAGCCGAGAACCAAACTGGAACGTGTTTTTTTAAGTTTCTCAGAGCCAGAACCGTAGAAAAATTCACCGAGGAACCGCAGAACCCTTTCTTTAATATGACCGCTGACTTCTAGTTTTCTCAGAAGACAATGAAAAAGAAATAATGCATACCACATACGACTTTACGCTATGGTCGTGAGAGGGGAATATGAATCTTCTATTCATGCAGCAACATCGAAAAGCATGAACGCTACCACATCTACCCCAACTCGTAACTAGTTTTCGGCTACTAAACGGTTCCGTGCAATATTTTTTGAACCTAACCGGAACTGATGCTTTTGAATGTATGGGGACTAGTACTGGAACTACGGTTCTGGTCCCCGGTTCGGTTCAGGGTAATTTTTAGAACTGCAGACCTCTTCAAAGAAACAGAAACGCATCAGAAACTGGGTTACCAAGCATTGCTACAATCTAGAAACATGGCTATACTTTTTTCTGACGCTTTTGTACAATCTTGTATTAAGTTCCATCTTCTTGAGAACAGGAACGGGCCTAAAATCACGCGCTCAAACATTATTTCAATACGGTGACGTTGTTATATACTTTTTCTGATTGTCTTATACATATGTGTAATGCGTTCCCGTTTTTGGGAGTGGAATGTTTGGGAATGGGAACACTGACACCTCTAACCCACAGTATCCGATGATGCTTCTTAATTCTCTGAAACTGTAATACATTTCAACTGTTTCTTCCTTAGGAACCAGAACTAACCGATCTCTGCTCCCAAGAATGGGAAAGCAAACCCATTCTCGGGGCTGCAATGCAACAGTGACACGCCTACTGATACTCTCATTCAGTCGAGAAACTTTACTATTTGGTTCAGATATCACATTTCAATTTTCGTTTCTCATTGTAAGAACGGTGAGGTTGCTGTTTTCTTTTCCCCATAAGTATTCGCTTACCAACCACAATCAATATATGTTGCTGTGACACTTCATATTTTGCTAGAACTAAACAATGAAACATTTCTTGAACAAATTACATTGAAATAAGTGACTGATTCGAATTTATTCCTTTTTCAATCCTAATTTTTCTACTTGCGCGATGGCTGTAGATTCACTGATTGAAATAATAGTCGAAAGTCAATTCTATTATCGATGAGTCTTGGCAATGTTTCATTTATGTCACATTAGCTTTTGTTTTGATATCATTGATTTTCTGTAGTAAATTTGCATAATCGTAACTGAAGTTAACTGTAGTGAAGTCAATAATATGTTTATCAGCTATTATATTGTTCAGCCAACCAGTCGGAACATATAATTCATCCAATCTTACGGGTATAATTGGTCGATGTCGTTTATTGGCATATTCAGCCATCAGTCGACATGCATTGGATTCTCTATACTTTCTTGAAAAGCATATCAGAACTATAGATGATTTTTCAATCGCTTCAGCCATTGTGCTCGGTAGCCTTTCATAAACATGTTCTCTATCAAACAATACTCGATAGAAGTTTGATGTTGTTAAACGATCGAAAATTCTAGTGCACGTTTCTCTGTCACTATGATGGTAACTGATCATCAAATCGTACTTGCCGGATGTTCGAATATCAGGCAAATCCCAGTGGTAGTTAATGCAACTATGTTGATCAGCAGTGTTTTTTTCCCCACATGGTTTTGTCGATGTTTCGCCTTGTTCCTCTGTTTGCTTTAAAATAAAGTTTTTCTCATCCGCTATTTTCCATAGGATAGAATTAGCTATTGATCCCAAAGTCGTGTCAGTCATTAGAGATAAACGTTTGACATGATCCATCAATTTATCGTTATCGTTAATCATGTTACAAATATTCTCATTTCCAAACGATAATGTGCTGATAATTCGTAAGGCTGGACATTGAATGGTTTCGAAATCTAGATTCTGATCCAGTGCACATCTTGCGAGCAATGAAATACCGTCATCATCAATACCAATTTCTTCTTTAATATGATCGTTTTGAGCAATGACTAGGTTAAACACAAACGATTATGTTTTATTTGATTATTTGAGATATACACAGTTCGAGCAAGCACGGTCGTAAACTGCAGTACGCAGAGAAATATGACAAAGTACATAACCTAGTCTGTGTTCCATTACGATGGAATTACAATACAGTTACGGTGCAGCTGCAAACACAATGTGACTCGCAAATGCGGAAAAAATGCGGCGCGATTCGTAGCGCTACGATGAAAAAATTGTAATTATGTGTAGCCACGTCACATTTTTTGAATCGTATGCTACCATTGGTTGTAGCATTCCCGTTCCGCTGGTAGTTCAGTGTTAGGGGTGGCACTTTCACTTTCCTTTGTGGAAGGAAAGATTTTTAACATTCAAGTTTTCTCTAGAAGAAAGTAAAGTCGAATACTTTCTTTACCGTTTTTCATATTATATGGAAGAAAATAATGCAACTGATGCTGCTCAATTCAGAAAATACTTAAAAAAGCTCAAAAGGAAAGCTTAACTTTCCCTTGAAAGGAAAGGAAAAGTGCCACCCCTATTCAGTATCGATTCAGTTACTCCGTTCATGATTATTGATTATCTCAATGTATTAAATAGTAAGTATAGCATCTTCTCCCTATAGAAACTCACATTATTCGAGTCATACACGAGAAAAAATGAAGACGAACTGAGAGAAATATTTCAAACTGAATGTGACAAAAAAATCGGTGGAATCAATTCAAAGAGCTTTTACTTCAATTTTTTATGATAGGATTTATAACGAAATAACGACTCTCTTGCAAATTAGTTTTTCTTTGACATTGCATTGACATTCAGATTCGCTTGTAGAAAGAGTTTTTGAAGCACATTTACGAGACATCATTGTTTTCAACTTAGTAAAAGCAGCATGGCTTTGATTGATGTTATTTTTGTGGTACGAGTGAAGTAAAATTATCTGTTGTCTGGTTAATTCCTTATGATACTAATTGTTAGTGGCAAAATTATGCTTTTTTTCAGAAGATTCTACAGGAGAAAGAACGAAATCTTACTTTTAGATAGTGCGTGGTATGCCTTTTAGGTTTCTTAAAAGGCAATAGGAAAGAGTTATCAATCGTAAATTCACACATAGAGATTGGTGAAATGCAATATGTCAGTTTTGTGCAACTTGCTGTTTAATGGGGGAATGCAGCTTTCCTTACCCTTAGACGACGAAAGAACTTTGCTTTTCATTTGACGGAGAAAAATTATCAATCTACTAGATTTTAGGATGAAAATGTGGCTTCATGAGAATCAAGATTATTATGAATATCGAAATTGAAAACAATAGCATGATGCCATATTATCTTGAAATGTATTCAAAAGAGCGTTTTCACATGATGGATTCTTTAGTAGTAAGCAGCAGTTCCAAGGTTTTGACGAGTTCTGTTTCGTTTGTTTTTATCGTCGTAATAGTATCATCGCGTCCAGTAATTGGACTATTCTACTTACAGAATTCAATTCTTTCAAAAAAAACTCCTAAAAATATATTGACTCTAATGAACCAATCCTTCGACTGTGATTCGATCCACTTCTCAGATGTAGTGATGATAGTGAATATAAGTATTTACGTCAGATAGTATAGCTTATGTTTTTTATTGTTCATGTAGGAATTTTGTCTCGAAAATCTTCTACACGAACTAATGATATTTCAAACGGGAATAAATTTTGCGCTGAACAGCAGCAACTTTATTAAAAACGTTTTATTTTTCTTGAGATAGAATATAATTATTACTTCTTCGAAATAAATTCATTTCAATAGTGTTCTATCTCAGTTCGTACGGAGTAAATGATTTGGAATAAACTAGTCGTTATATCAAAGGTCTTACTTTCAAGATTGGCCAATACACCATCTAACTTTATTCCATGATAGGCCAACGATTGTTCTTGTGTTGTATTTTCTAGATAGAGCAAATAATTTTGTGCCAAATTCGATGGATTATTGATTTCGTCAATATTTTCTTGATTCAATATCACAGACATTGTTTGTGATGCAAATTGTATTGTTTTATCTTTTACCTCGTGCATTTTCATACAAGTTTCTCCGAACCTTTTCTCTTTCAGTAGAGAGAGAATTTTCTCTTCAAACGCCAAATTATACAATAGTGTTATTGCCGATGATATAAGATCGACATCAGTGTGGAACAGTTCATTATTTTCATGAACACTTGCAATTAATGATTCTGTACGTAATATGTTAATCATTTGATCGACTATCGTTTGATGAGGACCTAAAGAAAAAGAACATTATAACATGTGTTGAAATTATTAGTATTCAATGGATTAAAAATCACTGACCAAAAGTCAATTATGCCAATAATAGCGTTTAAATGGATTCCAGTCGAATGTAAGCTAGTTGTATTCTGATCCGATTTGGACCAATTAATTTAAAGAGAACTCCTGAAACTTTTAAAATTAACTAGAATACGTAACAGTTGTGGCAATCCCTTTCGTGTTCATGATAGGACATTTGACAAGTAGAATGCTACCTTATGCGATATCTTTTTTAGATGGTTGAAGTCAAATTTACTGGACGTTAAACAGCAACTACCATTTTACTCTTTCGATAGGAAATAATGTTTTTGCAACAAAAACTACTTGGTGATAAAACTGAAAATCCTATACAACACTGAGACCTATACATTTTTCACATTAGAGAATTAGTAGGATTGAAAGGGTTTTCATGCAAGTAGAGATTTATCTTGAATTATGTTTTACATACTCTTCTCTATTCTTTTTGCCTTTTGACAAACATAGAGTAGTGCTCTTTAACGTATTGTGGCTTATTTTTCTGCATTGTGTGATTTTTTGACGTATGAATAATGATAGGATGCCCATGTGCTATAAACTTATGTTCGATTTCATTTCTATCGGATTAGATGGCCAAGAAGACAGGTTTAACCTCTCTTTGTAAAACGTCTGCTGTCTTGCTGATATTTTAACCTTGTTAAGTGTTTTAAAAGTCACATGATGTTTGAATGAGTTGATAATATCCCATACAGGTTCTCTATAATCCGACGGAGATTCTTTAAAAGTCGTCGTTTTTTTTTGGACATTTCCAAAAGTCGAGTCAACCTCACTTTAATTACTTTAATAATAAACTGAAAAAGCTTCCAAGAATTCCCAAGGTTTACGAGAGCAAGAATGATACTCATAGATGCCTTAGCGAACGTCAGACTTCTTCGAGAATTTTATACGAGTTTCATGAATCTGAGAGAAATTACCTGAAATTTTTTTTTCTTTATAAATTCTGAAATGTGAATATAACCGTTGTCGCGGAAGATCGAGGCAGTTCAACAATTCTAAGACAGTCAGTCACGATGGAAATCATTATATATGAAGAGAACATTTTTTTAATATTCTCGCCCAAAACATTTTCGATGAGAGAACTTGAGGAAATCTCATGCTCATCAGCGAGTACATGACTGAAGTGAACGATCATTCTGGCAGTATATAAAATAGTTGAAATAAACTAAAGAAAACATCGGTAGAGACATTTTTTCTTAACTGACATGCCGTTTGCTGTTTCGAAAATGTTCACCTACATTCTTTCTTTTTTCAAATACTGAAGCTCACCATTAAGTGATAGATAACTGGAAGAACGACTGCAGATATGTTTCCAAATTTTTAGTATACATAATTAGTGATCATTTAAATTTGATCACATTGATTTCAATGAATGAATGACAAGCATAAAGAATATATTAAATAATATGAATCTTTTGTCACGTATGTAAATAGTACATGACTACTCATTTGTACCGAAGAATTATGGATAAAACTTACGTTAACAGACACTCACATAAGGAAATAGATAGTAAAGGATCAAATTTATCCCTATCGTCTGATTTTTTATATAAATCTCACATTACAATTATTAGAGGTTGACAAGAAAATGAAACCATTCATACGATGTGTTCTATTAAATACCTGTTATAAAACATAGTTTCGTTGTTGGTGCTAAAGCAATATGATTCAATAATGCAATATGCCATCCGATTGCTTGTACCTTTGCACCTCGATCGTTCTTGTTGAATTTTCCAGTATGATCCATTTGACCTGCAATAGCTTCACCTTCTAATGAAATTGGAAAATGTTGTTCAAAAATTTTGTTGCTATTTTCCAACATTAATCCACATAATGAATTCGATATTTCATCTTGCCTTTCGTAACTATGGAGACGAATAAATTGCGGACATTGATGAATGAAAAACAATTGTTTCGGATTGATGATGGGTTGTCGGAGATCAATTGTTTCATAAGCATTGAGATAGTAATCCGAGCGTAAACATCGAACAACAGAATCGAGTAGTATACTGTGATTATTGTTATACAATTCTGTACAGAGACAAAGTAGACGTCCAATAACTTTGTATTTAACATTATATGGTTCATAATCATTAATAGCTAAGTCATCAGCTATGATTCGACTGAGTTTGTCGAGAAATGACTTTGTCAAAAATAGTTTCTCGTATGACATACTTTCAATTGATCCCTCATAAATCGGATTCAAATCATCATTGTTACTAGTGTAGAAACATTTTGATGGTTTATTTCTATACATACACAAATTAATGATCAAATTGCTCGTTTTGTAGAAACATTCTTCGTCTTGTTTCGTCATCGGAATAAATGTTGCTTTTGTCAGTAACATTTCAAGTGTACGTCCAATAATAATAATAAATGTATGCTTCATTATATATACATTGTCGAATATTATTAATACATAAAATGATGCTAACTCATTACAAATTGTGGTAAGAATATGTAATCCATCTGCTTGGCTTTGTACGTTATTTAAAAGGAAGACAATCTTGTCAAGTGTTTCCTTTATATTATCGACTGTTATATTCGTATGACTTTTATATCGCTGTCGAAATAAGGATAAATGATGCTCTAATAATGAATCCATTGATACGATTAAAAAATAACTTCTCAAATCTAAAAATTATAAGATTAAGATAGCATCCTTTTGAAAATTTCATGTCATTTCCTGTGTCTCTTGTTTTATCAGAAATGTGACACAAATGTAAATATAGTTTTACTCTACTGAAATCTTCTGTATTCGTATACAACCGAGCTACTTCAACAAACATCTTATACAATCGACTTATACACTAATCGCTTAGTATTCAATGAAACTAGATTATATAATGTTTGATTAGTTTAAGAATTATCATTGCCGATTTTATTGATATGATCTGTTGCTCACATATATTCATTCCATTTTTGAATGACTGTATGTTATGATTATATTTATCATTCATTACGATTGAATGAGTCATATAATGATAACAATATCGAATATTTTGTGAATATCTCAACATAAAATAGATGCTACACTCATTATAACTCCCCTGATCATATGAAAACATATTCATCATTTTTATAGGGTTCTGAAAAATTTCTCTATAGAGACAATTGTAAATAAGATTCTTGTATATGAAATGATTCCAGTATTTATTAGAGAAAAAATATGGGCAATCGTTCGCTGAAAACTTGTTTTGAAAGTCTTCTTTTTTCTACTAGCAGAGTTCTCTTAAGAAACCATTTGATGCAATGTTATGCCTAAGAAACTTTTGGAATATAAACAGAAACTGTTCAATTTTCAATAACTACACTCCAAAGAATTCATAGCATGACTATAGTGCCGTGAAAAATGTGCAGTAACAGAAATATTTCACACCTTCAGAGACCAATATTTTTTAATCATTTCTGTGACAGAATCAAGGGTGACGCAAGTTCCATTCCAATCTGAAGATCAACTTTAAAGGAGTTCTAAAACGACTGAACTAATCTACCCGAACTAAACTATTGTTTCAACAGTAAATCGATTGTTGACAGACGTCCATATTCGACCATACTTCTCATCTTCTTCGTTAGTTTTCTACAAAAAAATACAGATAGACAGTTGATGAAATGGTGTATGGCTTTATTTTTATAGCACCTCTGCTATTGAATGTGTCGTCTTATGCACCGAATATCTACCAATCTTAAAGGAAGTTTTGGAAGAACTTAAAGAATGAAGTTTCTCGAGGAATCATTTATTCACACTCTCTTCATGTAACATTTATTTAATATGAGTGATGTTCATGATTACTTTACATATCGTTTATGCTTCGCACAACTTTTGAAATTCAAGTGTATTTTGTATTTTGGCTTGAAGAAAATCGTGTGTACATCGACGTGATCGCTTCATTGACCAACGTTTATTGTTGAGATCATCTAATTTATATAGTTTTTGCATTTCTTCTTCTGTCTTTAATTCCTCTCCGATTTTGCCTTGTAGAATGTCCGATTGCAGATCAATTTTGCCATCTTTCACGTACGATAACAGCTGTATCGATCTTTCGAAGAGACGCTGCCAAGCAGTATGTTGCTTGAGTAGTTTTTCTCTCTTGCTTTTTGTTTGTTTCTTTCCGTATTCTTTCAATATTAAAACATCTTCTGTGAAGTCCCACGCAACATGACCTTCTTTAAATTCGGTTGTAAACTTTGAAGAATGTGTAACTTTTGAAATTTTACTTCCGAATCTTTGATTCAACTTTTTCAAGCTGTGTTTTTCGTTCTGTAGCTGTAATTTTTCTAGAATTCGACGCTGCTTTTGTCTTTCTTTATGAAATAGAATATCTCTATCAATCGATGTCTGGAAATACTGATGCGCTTGATTGTGACTACTCCATGAACCCATGATTAATGGTGGATAGCGAAAATAAATTTCTGGTGGAGAATGGTCGAAATCTGAACAGAATGTACATGATGTCCACCAGGCTCTTTTGTTTAACAGCGGCATTGGATATGTAGCATCATTAAAATCACCTGTGAGAGTAAATGGTGGTATGTTTCCTCTTATTACAGTTCCATTTGATGCTTTACGCATCCAACGTTTAATGCATAAACAAAGGTCTTTCAAATGAATTTGAGTTTCTGCTTTTTGTTCTAAAGAATGGAGAACATATAACGTAATTATCACAACTTGTTCATTATTAAAAATGTTAAAGTGATCAAATTATCTGAAAGCGACTTCACATAATTGTACTTTACATGTGATCATCGAGTTTCGATTTGCATGTTTTGACAACTAATCAATCGTTAAACGATATACAAAACTATTATTTGAAAAACGTAAGATTTTATAAGATATTTTGTTGGAAAAAAACTAAAGTGTATTTTCTATCCAAATGTTCAATGGATCGTGAAATCAATAGTTTCCCTCGTATATTTTCTTCTTTTTAAAAGCTTACCATCTGCATTTATTTCTCGATTGGATTCTGATAGATACTCGCTATTTTTGGATTCACATAGTTGAATGAATTCTTGTCCATATTTTTGTTGATGTGCATCTTCATCTTTGTTGATCGTTTCATAAGCTTGTTCTACTTGTACTTGCTCGTCTCCAATATTAAGTGAATAACTATTTCTACAGTCTCCGATAACCAATTTTAAACATTCCATTAATTCAGCTACTTCCTCAGTTGAAATCTTACTTCGATCTATAATCTTTTCAAGAGTTTTTTCATAGATTTCTTCACGTTCACGTCTTTGTTCGACAGTCATGTGTGGTTGTAAATTTGTTTGATTGTATATTTCGTTCGGTTGCTGTTCTTTATTTGAATCAATCGCTGGTATTGAATATGTTCGACCAACTAAACCAGGCTTTGTATGACGAAGCTAAACAGATAAAAAATCTTGCTATTTGTAGCAAGCACAACGAATCCAACTATTCCTTTTGTCCGAGTTTTGATATCTTAGAAACGGAAATTTATATGATCTGAACTAAATAGATATCCTCGCATATCTTACTCGAATCGAATGATCAAATTTCGACATAACTTTAGCTTGGCTCGAAGTCAATCTCATTAGATCTTTGCATCCGAAAACTAGAAATACTTATCTTCAAGGTCTATAATTAAGGAGAAACAACTACGAATTAAGTCAAATTTTATCATTTAGAGCTAATTGATAAATATTGACTTGATCAAAGATCAACAACTCTACGAAAGATGACTCTTGTTCCTGAATGGAAAAACTAGCAAGATTAACCATGAGCGTCACTAAATTGAGTTTCAAAAAAGACTCTCAAAATTTATTTTTCTTTTGAATAGTGAGATCGGTAATTATGAGACTAATTTTATTTCATATGTTTTTATAGATCTCTGATGATGTTATTTTGAATGATGATGAACTGAATAGTTATCGTAAGTGTCGATGGTTTTGATAAAAAGGCGAATTGCGTTACTTTTCATGTAAATAGACTATAAACTATTTGATGCGTTGATTCAAAGAATCCAAAAACAAATAATCATTTTTACTTGATGAAAGTCTTTTATAATTAATAAAACCACACTAATTAAGCAACTCAAGAATGAATATCACCATAAGTTGTTTTCTTTTGTTTTTATTTATTTTTTGCTGTACTCATTTTATGTTGTTCTAATTTTCAGATATGTATACTTATTCGATTTTCCAAAACATATACAAGTTATATACGCATAGGAAAGCAACAGGTCGGATTAGAAAAAAGTTTTAATCAATATTTTCGACTTTGACCACATACTATGTCTTCACCATAGTTATGTGGTTTTGTGATTCTCAAAAAATCTAATATGAAATGATGAATCTCTTGTAATCGATTGTTTGATCGTATTCGGTATAGAGATTCGTGGAGTGCAACTTTTAAAAATCTCGATTCTAAATGTTTAACGAATAGTATTAAAATTCAACTACCCAGATCAAGTGGTACGAGCCGATTCCGAGAGGAAAACAAGGAAATCACTGGAACGTGCAAGCAGTATTCTGGTAGGAATCGACAGTAAATCAACGGAAAAATTTAGGCCGAAATACTACTTTCATGTTCCAGCTGTTTCCTTGCAGGATTCTATGACTTTTCTCGAATACTCCCTGCCGTATGCTTCGTCCAGAATATCATTGACTTGGGGGAATCTATGAATGCCTCCTGTATGATGACGTCAACGAAATCGAAGGGAAGATGTCCCTTTTAACTCGATGTTCCTTAGAAGTGAACTACAAAATGTTGAGTCATTGACTACTAATTGGATGATTGCTAGTAGCAAACATCGATGTATTCGAAAGTGCTCTTATGAATGATCTTGATCGTAGAGCGTTATTATTAATGACTCATTGCATCATTAAAATCTTCAATACATCACTCGAATTACAAAAGGTATTTTTCTAGATTGACAAGCGTGATGATAAACATTATTATGAAGTAAATGACATTTTCATTAATTATCAAGTCTTACCAGTTCGACAAGTAATTTATCATATTCTAAGTCAAAATCTTCATCCAATTTAAAACGAATTTCTTCGTTGAATAATTCGTAATATAAATCTGTAGTAGTTACAGAATCGAGCCAATTGTTATTTTCTTGTATCAGATTTTTTGTTGACAAAATCGATATAATTTTCTTTTGGGACGCTTTTGCTAGTTTGATCTGTGTCATACAATCCTCATTTTTTGAATAATTCCGACTGAAATAGAAGAGAATTAAGTCGGCTTTTTCGAATGATCTTGAGATGGTCGAAGATAATTGATCGACATGACTGACATGAACCAAATAGCCCTCATCAATTAAACGAACAGCAAGACGATTGGACCATACCTGATCTTCAGGACAACTCAATATTAGAATGTTATACGCATCGAATACATCATCTAATTTTAATTGTAAGTATTGATGGGATTTTGTTATTTCGGTTTGTTCATCCCTCTGAATCGATACTATAGTTTTCTGTTTCATAATTTCCGACATCAATTCATATCTCTCTTTTATTATATTCACAGCAGCTGGTGGACCAATCAAATCTAATCGCTGATGTTGTCGTACATTTGATTCATTCAATAAATAAATTTTTGGATGGATAAATTTTTCAATAGAATACTTATAGAAGACATTGATCATGTGTTGATTCCAGATTACCGAATCGAACGCATCATCAAGTTCGACTGTTGTAATTATATGTTTTCCAAAATAGTTATTGATCGCATTTTGACATTTGAGAATATTATAATTTCGTGATGTTTTCAAATGTATTGAAATCGCTAAAAGGAAAGAGAAAAAAATTATCTTCAATTAATGAAATCGTTAACAATATTAGAAAGACTCTCCAAGCGAGATATACATTTTTAAACAATAACACTTTTAGTTATGACCATCTTGTAGTTTACAGGTGCCAACACTGGGTAAAAGAAAAAGTGTTTAATTTTACATAAGTTAACTTCGCAAATGATAAATTATTGAGTTTTAACCAAACATTATTTCTATAGTTATCGTAGAAATCATAAAAGTTAACAAATAAATTCATATAGAGTCAGTCATCTGGAAGAGATTGAGTTTCTTTTACGATCAATACTGGGCGGATGTGTCGAATTGCTCGAATAAACATATTTACAAGTGGTGACTCACTAATACTTAGTGGGCATAGTATACTGATCTATTCAATGTAGATTGAATAAAATGTGAAAACAGTCATGCCTCCCCATTCGAGCTACGCCATTACTATTACGAAAGTCCTTCTATCATTCAGAAACGCTACTTTCCTACGCATTTTAAGGTTTCGATATTGTCAAGACGGTGCCATAAGTCAATATTCGATACAAGTTTACGCACTTAGTACATACTTAACATTGGACAGTAAAATTGCTCATAGTCATTCGTCTCAACTTGTAGTGATTGAATGGTTTGCACAAATAGATCATACATATCAAGTTGGTTTTCATCAAAAATGAATAAAATTGTCCGATCATAACTGAATAATTTGTCCGTTTCAAGTTGAGATTTTAATTCGTCAATTATTTGTGCGACCAAGTCTTTTCTATTCGAATAGTTTTCCCAATCAGCTGTAGAAAATGCAATTGTTTTCACATCATTCATACATAAAGCCGTGATCTGTCTGAAAGACATCGAAATGAATTCTTTTACCGCCCTTTCAAGTATGTTTTCCGTATCAACACTATCATTTTCTATCAAAGGAGGTACCCATGGAATAAATAAAACCTTTCTTTCAGTATCGATTTCAAAACAACAATTCACGTTATTCAATTCTATTTTTTCTCTAATATCATGTGTAACCGCTGAAATAATAGTAATATCTACCTAAAATAATAATGATTAAAGAATAAAAAATTGAAAAAGTTTTAAAGAGAACTCACTGATGGTGCTGTTAAATCTGTTACTTTATGAACTTCTATTCCACCAGTTGATGTGGATAGTCTTTTCAACTTCTTTAGTGACGTAATAAATCCACTTGATTCTTCAATAATGAATTTTGATGTCGATTTTATTGTAGATGTTGTTCTAGCTTTCGGTAGTTTGACTATTTCATTTTTAGTTTGCATGTCGATTCTATCGATTTGACAATTATATTTTTGAGCGATTTTTTCTATTTCCAACTGTTTGTTTGGTGTCAGCTCACAAGCATTTTCGATACATTGATAAACAACAGTTGCTGTTTGAAAAACTAAAGCATAGATCAAGTTTTTGATTTTTGATGCCATATATTGAGGGGCATAAAATAGATTTTCACGTATTTGGATTTTAACATTGTCATCTTTATATCCCGATTCAATATTTTTCAATTGATGAACACAATCGATCAACAAATATTCACGCTAAAACAAGAAAAGTAGTTCGTATATCAACGGGTTACTTTGATGCTATAGAATCAGAACATAATAGTGTTAGAATAGCCAGCAAGCACTAATCTTCGAAATGGAAACAGTATTTTATTTACATTTGTGTTAACATTCCATCATTTTCCTTCCATAAAATCACTTTATACACAACAAAGGCTCGCCCATTCACTACGGGCCATCGTTTGTAAAAGCCTATATTTGTGTTTAATCAGTGAATAGTTGCAAATATTGGATGCTTTGTACTTTTCAAAAGTATTAGAGTAAACTAGAACAGACCTCTCTACTTGTATTCTTGTTAGCATCTTCGATAACAAGGGGATAGCTGAAAGTTCCTAGTTAATAGACACTTTTAATAGTGTAGTAATACTCAGAAAGCTGGCAGCCAAATAGGTACCAGGCTGTTCAGACATGAACCATTTCTCGTTTACTTTTAGAAAAAAAAGAGATTTATTCATTGAAAAAATTGAGGTTCAAATTTCTTTAGTTCTTTCTCCAGGTATCTCAATACCCTAGACCGAAATTTGCTTCCCAATGAAAACTATTCCTAGGAAAATCACAATTTTTCTCTTTGATTAACGATGTAAAAATCTAAGTTTTAGCAAGAAACGCAAAGTTAGTCGATAATCCGATTAAAATCTCTAATTGAATTCGTAGGACTTGTAATTTAATTTGAACTCTCAATCAATCATAATAGATTCCATCGATTGAATTATCAAATAATTAGAGTCCGATTTTTAGATTTTCATCTCATTATCAACGATGGTCATGGTAGGAGTTTCACTTTAATCCCTCACGGATCTGAACGTTTTCAATCGTTTGTCAGACTATTGAAGAGTACGAGTAAGCTCTACAGAGAACCAAATGATTTACAATAATAAGTGCGTATGAATGAATATGGAGATTTTTACATGTTTACACGATAAGGTACCGATTTCAATTGCAACCCCAGCCAATTTCTATTATGCTAATAAGATTTTGAAATTTTAATCTCTCAAATTGCGATTATATATAGTTAAATTCATAAGAATTAAATAATAAGTTTGGCTGGTATTATTCCAATGCCTTAGTTCCGTAAGTTTTCGAAAATTATGAACTGAAAAAAATATTGAATAGTTTTTGCTGTATCTAAAAACGAATTAATTAATAAGCATTAATAGTATTTTTTATCGAAGCTATTGTCCTTATGGGATCATAGTGACTGAGGGAGTAGGTGAACTTTATAAATCTGACTCAATCTATAGTTCATATATTTTCATATACGAGCTTAACTAAACGTGACTTAAAAATCAGATATGTATGTTAATATCTATTTTCAAATTAGACTGCTTTTTCTATTGATGTTTATTCTATTAGCGAACTCAACCGAGCTCAATAGACAATTACTTCTTTTTCATTATGAAATGACTTTTAATGACATTCTCACGACTTAATCGAAATATAATTCACTGGAAGATGACTGTAGTTGAGACAAACCATAGCGAAATGATTTGATGTTCCTCACATCTGTAAAAAGATGAACTTTCTATTGGTAGATTGCATTCTAATTGTTATTGTCAGGATAAGACGATTTTCTACATGCTACAACATTGTCATACACTGTGTAGTCAATACGAATCTTTACAATGCTCTAGCGTAAATCATTTTCTATTACGTTCTATTTGAGTTACGTATGTCTTCTAAATGAATAACAGTTACTCACGACAATAAGGATATAGCTAAAATTGTGATCAAAGATGACCCATTTATTAGAATTTATTTGATTGCCGACATCTTCATTGGAGAACAAACTTTTTCTACTTGTTGCAATAAGACAACGACTCTACCACGTTTTCGCTTATGATTACTGGGCTGTTACTATTGGGAGAGTGTCTTCTGAAGTATTTAATGATGCTAACAAATAATAAAATAATACAAAATTCGATACTCAAAACGTTATTGAAAAAGATTAGTGTTATAGGAACAAGCTGTATTAAGTTGTATCACAATAATCGAGATCCATATGAGAATGATACTGCTATACGAACTATATTCGAAAGGAAGAAAAGCTTTTTATGTAAGCTCTATGGAAAAAGGATATGAAATAAGATCGATTCGTTTTATGCATTAACGATAGATTTATTAAACTCGAGCATATTATCCGTAATGATGAGATAAATTGATTCATCGAATTTTCTTTCATAGTCTTTGATGTTAAACAATTTCATTTATGCTGTATATTTATGTATCCTGTACCGGTGTAAAAGGCAGGAGAAACCTAGGTATAGTGCCAATATATGTGTGATATTCACATTAATGTTACTAGTAAGCAATGGTGATTACAAGGTAACAATGAACAAACTAACTATTCATCATTGTTCAATGAGAAGTTATTCCATTTCTGATAAATGCTAGTAACAATAAGCGCATCACATCCTAGATATGAGTTGTCTCAGCCTATGTTGCAACATATGTTCAATTATCTTTCGCACAATTAAAGCTATGGTTATTTTTGTATACTTTCGACTGATCACGAGATCCTTCAGACTTTTGATTGAATAGCGATCTAAAAAATTGTTTCAATCCAGAACAAAATTCATGAAAGAACTAACAAAGACATGTTATTCGAAAACTACCCGGATCAAAAAATCAGACAGTAAGTCTTGTAAGATCATATGAAATCGTACAAAAAATCGTGGTCTCAGATATCTTACATCAATTCTTACAGTAAGATTCTTGCAAGATCTTACAGTCTCATAAGATTTTCTATAATCTTATAATCAGATCTGACATAAGAACAAGATTTGTCAAGAATTTTAGAGTAAGACTTGATTTCAGACTTCTGAGACCACGAGTTTGTGTACGATTTTTCGTCTGATCTTTCAAGATCAGATGCAGAATCTTGTCAGATCTTAGCATCTGATTGTTTGCCCTGGGTATGGATAAGCGTCAATAAAGACATCTCAAAAGTGAATCAGAAGAATGAGATAGTGCCTCAATCTGCACGAAAATTCGATTGAATGAATTTTCGTTTTTGTTTGATTCAAACTCCATATGAGTTTATGCTGATTTGTAAGGAAAGGAATGCATGGACACCGGCGAAGGTACCTTCCAAACATAGTTGATTTCTTTTGAGAGACGCGTCTATAGTGATATCGCTACTAATTGAAGGTGATCATCTTTCTCTTTTAAAAGTTCTTTTCAGTTTCGTTCATCGCAAAAGCTTCAAGAATTGATCGAATACTATCTCAAATAGACTTCAAAACATGTCCTTTTTTTACTATAATCATCTCGCTTATATCCAATGATTTTATAGATGCATATTCGAATATCAATCGATTACCTATTTACAATAGTTAGAACATGGCTGTACGAATTCTTACTTGTGTAGAATTCAGTTCCATGTTGATCGTTTTCATCTCATGTTTATATAACAATCGTTGTAATTGTTTCCTTGCACTGTTTACCAAGCTTCTTTGTCCAAAGAAACCAATTTTTAATTCTGTTTGCAATGGATATTCATAATAAATAATAGCCACGGTTTCTAATTGTTGCTGTTGCTTTTTCATATCATTGATAAATTGATTGAGTTCTTTTCGAAAATTGATTTGAATACTATCAAAATTGGTTATAATCATATCTTGTACATAAGATATTTCGTTATTGATTGTATTATCAATGCTTGTGTCTGATACGTGAAATTTTTGGTTTGAACAAAAATAATGAACGACATAATATCCCGATAAAATATCCGTCTTTTCCCAAACAGTAAATACATTTTGATTATCGAAAATTTTCTGTATAACATCAATTGCCGAATCCGAGTAAATATTGTTCGACCAATGAATAACTAAATAGAAATAAAAAATAGATTGGTGAACATGCCATTGGAACTCATTGAAGATGGACTATAGTATTAGAATAAGTGTGAAAATATTTTACGGCTGCTGTTTCATCTACTTTCGTTGATTTAGATACTGTAATCGGTTGCCCATCGTCGCTTAGTCATGAATTGGAAATCTAGAAATTTATAGAAATCATATTTCTTCTCGGTTGACTTTCCAGAAGGTTTGGAATGCAAATATAAATCTTCTCGTGATCTATATTTACATCAACACGTACCATACATAGACACTCTTTCTATGTCTTACTATATAAAGAGTTAGAGACATAAGAAAATTATCTTATCGTTAGATGGAAACATCAAAATGAGATCTCGTTGTAAAAGAAGAAATAAACGAGTCATATCAATTTCACACTTTGGCTCCATTAGCATGCACTGAAAAGAGAAATTCCATTATTCAGATGCGTGTAAAATCTGAGCAGTTGATAGAATTAATACACCGGTCATATTTGTAGACTTTTTATGTACACACTGGTTTTACAGCTAGTCTCACTGATAAATCCACAATTGTCGTTGTTTTCAACTGATCAAAGCTGAACTATGAAATGTTAAGTATTTCTAAATGTCTTTCACCACACAGAATTATGATTCAATATCTCGTAGAAGTCTAACAGAGGGCTTCTTGGTGATCACTTACGATTATTACTCTAATTTGTTGTTGTAAACTAATCTTTAATAGATTGATTAATTCATAAGAGGTAGCAAATATGATGATGCAAGAAACTAATGAATAAGTATGATCCAAAGTGATGAAGCCAGCCAGTTTACCCATCGCTGAAAAAGTATTAAGGTGTCAAACCAAACCAATCTTAAATTATGAAGTTTAATATAATTCGAAACTCCATGACATATCTTGTAAATATGACTTTTGATTTTAATAAACGTAACATTCATAAAAGATTATGCAAACACAAGGAAGATTATCGCGTTCGAGAATCGAAAAACTTGAATCGCAGAATTATCTATCATACTGAAAATGTCAGCCTCATTACATCATAATTTTCCATGTTAAGTGTAGCAAAAAGAAATAAATAGACGAAACGAAAAACTTAATGTTTTGCTTAACTCCATGTACTAGGTTTTATTCAACCTAAAAATGGTAGTAAACATTACTCAAATTTAGCAATAGATCACTTCGATTTCCTATGTGCTTTGCTGACGAATATTTTCCTGATTTCTTCGGTAGCATGGATTCTTACGCATCGATATACTTTGCGGTCTTGAGTACGAAGCGATGAAAACTCGATATTTCACAACTTTTAGAGTTCTCAGAAATGCATATAACCTTTTAAAATACGCAGTCAAAAATTTTATAGAAATCTATTCCATAGAATTCAGATAGCAAGCTTTTTACATCAAGAGTCTAAATACATACATAGAATTTATTTAGTCTATATGCAATATATGTACTCTAAAAATCGAGTAAGATCTTGTTGATAATTGATTGATGCATTCATGTGAAGTTTAAAGCGGTCTATGTAACAATACATCCAAATTTTAAAAAAATAGAGTTACTCGATATTAAGATTATACACACCTAATTTTAAACTTTTTCATCGTCAATAATTTACCTTTTTTATCTGTATTTTGGCTATTGTAAACTTTAGTTTGTACCGTTTGAAATAATTCGTTTATGTAATCACTTGCAAGCTTCGTCGCTGCCTCGGCACCTGCTGATAGTTCTATTGATACTGCAATTTCGTCATCGATTTGGATTTGTGGTAGTAGCTTAGAGGAAACATTGTACTCATTCCGTAAATAATCTCGTAGACTTGAACAGAACAATTGATTTTTAAAAAATTTCGCATTCTTATTGGTTAACTCAATAGAGAAAACATTAGAATGCAATTCTGATTTATTAATTACGTGATCCATATTTGTCAATGCAATAAATGACAAGCCAGATATGAACTAAAAGAGTAGAAATAAATCATTTTTTCTCAGTACGTACAGAGCATTGAAATCTGTTTGGAAAGGATGGCATCAATATTACGATAATGTTTGAGGTTTGATTTTCTATTTTCGTTCTCATTGGTTTCCATAGCTATAGAACTATCAATGGTAATAATTGAAGGAAATATCGATTAAATACTCGATAGAGTGAATAATAGACAAAAGAAATGAGCGCATGTAGAGATACAATAAATAACATTTAATGACCGACCTTTGGTATGAATGCTTTTCGATGTTTTACATATTTCTTTTTCTCAAAGAAAACACTCTTAAGTTGTGTTTAAAACTATTCCTGTGAAAGAAAATGCAACAGACTATTCTGTTTAGTCAAAAGTTTGAATCATATACTCGTCACATTTGACTAAACCTTTCTCAAATCAAGTTGTGCGATGAAAAACAAACATCGGTAAATCTCTTATAATCCAATTTCTTAATAGAATTACTGATATTTTTTTTACTTGTCCACAGGATATAGTTCGCACATATATCAGAGATAAGAACAAAGGAACACATTGGTGAAAGTAAATTACGTTTACTACGTCGTAATTAATCACGTCTGTGCCTGGCAAACTCTTAATAAATATGGAAAAATGAAGTAGAATTCATAGTCTTATAAATTTATCTATTCACCCAACAATAACATCGGACAAGAAACTTTCAATTGAGGAACGAGATTCATTCTTGACAAAGTTTGAAAATGACTGATTGAATGATAGTATAAATAGAAAGAAAAACTCGATTGGTTGTAAGACAAATGGAAAGGACATCGGATCGAAGAAGAAATACGATGAAAAAGTACAACTTGTAGAGATAAATTGAAACAATATCAGTAGATTGGCATATTTTACAATTAGAAACTCAAATTAGTTCACTAGAAGAAACCCAATGCGTGACTCAGAGCAAATGAAAAAAAAATCATATAAGTGTCATGTGCTAATGAGAAACTATTTTTTCGAATAGGAATCAGTTGAGAAAATCTAATTGATTATTAAGTAAAGATCAAAAACAAAAGCTGACCGGATAAATGAAAAATCCACGAATAGTGCGACTATTTAGCTTATTAGAAATAACGAATTCCAGAATAATCTTGCAAAATAATCTGGAAAAAGTTCGAATATAACATAGCAGTAGAATAAGCTGAACAATCATTTTTTTTAACATACTGAGTTATGCAAACTGTGGTTTTAATCGATTTTATAGTAGAGTTATAGTCACAGCAATCGATACTCTTGCTTTCTATAAATACCTGTGTAAGCTGTTGATCAAACATCAGTGATACTCTATTGGAACCAGAGAAATCTCGAAGGAACTGATCAGTCTATTTGACAACGATACTAACTTTCAATTTTATTACAGTCAAAGTGGAAAGTACGTTATTCGACTACTTCAAAATCGCTGTAGTTCTTCAGCAGTACTACTAGTGATGTTCGACAGGCTTTTTGTATCAGTTTTTGTAGAAAACAAGATGATCGACAAGATTCGAAACTAGAAAACATTAGATACATTAATTCTAAGAAATTACATGCTCACACTATTCGTGTAATTTTTTCATGGAAACAATTAGAGAGCACTTCTGGTCTTCAGAAAATAATCAGATATTTTGCTAGATCGTATCCGGTTTTTGTCAATTTATATTCAATCTTATTTTCTTAAATATTTCACACTAGGCCAAGTAGTTTATTATTGACTTGTTACATTAAGTTTTTGTTTTGTTTATCCTTCGAATGATTCAACTGCTTGAGTCAAACAGAATGTCAAACTGTAAAATGAGATATTCAAATGATAGCTAAGAATTTCGACCTAAGCTTAAATTTGGTCTGCTACTTCATGATGAATCTATATATATATATATATATAACTGAAATAGTTATCTCACAAAAATGCTATTCGAAGCTAACTTTTACCTTGATATAGAAAGTAGGTGTTCTGTGCTGAATCAAAGAAATTGTTTTCAGTTGTGCAAGTCAATTCTACTTAAATGTCCTTCAAATATGTTTTTTTTTGCTTTTCACACTACCCTCGAATACAAAACACACTAGAGAGAGTGTTTTTCTTCTCGCTTTTTTGCCATTACAAAGCAGCAGTGACTGTATGGTGTATACTTGTTCTCTTGTCACTGCTGCTTCAACATTAGTTTTATTTTTAATAGTCACCTGATTGTTTACTTCTTGGGTGGTATGTTTTTTACTTTAACCATCTTGCAGATATCGCTGGAAAGTGCACTTTTGTATCTGCAGAATCTGAAAACTACAAGTTTATATATTGTTTGTCGTTGTAGAGAAATTTTTTTCCATATTTTATGACAACATTTAAACAAAAACAAAATAAAATAAGAATGAATCATGATAGAAAAAAGATCAGTTTTTTCTCTCATTCTCTTTTTTTCTTTTTTGATATCCATAGAAAAGGCAGAGACGTATGCAGAAAGAATAAATCTTGTTTATGACAACATGCATATTTAATATCGAGCAGTTGAGTGAGTAATACGAATAGAGCTAAACTGATTGCACAAGTTTAAATCGTCCAAAATACGTGATGATTTCTAAGTCATAGCAGTTATGAAATGAATATGCAGAGAGAGGAGTAGATTACTTTGTTGTATGAAACATATGTGCTTCAGTGAGCCATACGTAATATTGATTTTTTCAGATTTTTTTAAAATATAAATTCGCACTTTCCAACGATATCTTGAAGACGATTACCGGTAAAAACGTGCCACTCAAGAAGTAAACAATTAGGTGACTATAAAACATAAGAAAAGAAATGAACCTAATATTGAAGCGAGAGTGACAAGAGAAAATAACAGATTCATACCTCGGAACTCCTGTCACGTTGTAAGGGTTACAAAAATAACGAGAAGAAAAACATTACCTCTAATGTGGTTTGCATTCGAGGGTTGTAAGAAGAGAAAAAGAAACATCGCATTGGAATGACATTTAAATAGAACTGACTTACACAACACAAGGTAATTTCTGTGATTCAATAAAGAATACTTACTTTTTATTACAAGGTAAAACTTAGATTCGAATGACATTTTTGACATAACTAGTTCAGTTAAGTCTACACTCATCATGAAGTAGAACACTAATTTTGAGTTCACTTAGAAATCTTTGGTTGCCATCTGATAGTACTTCGCATAACTCAAGTTCAGACGGATGTTTCGGATTTCTTTCTACGAAATTCTCGTAGGTGAATGTCTATAGTCGATAAATTTTCACCCAGCTTTTGATAAGCTTCTGCCAATCTGCGGGGGGTGTTTGAATAGAAGAAAACCGCAGGAGAAAAGTTTAATATGTCTGAGCAAATTATTTTCTCAGTTTCCTTCAATAATGACAACATTTTAGCTACATGTACGAGATTTACAGCCAGTTGACGTACAGAATAGTGAAAATGTTAATCAAACTATTTGCCTATGATATCAGATTATCTTGAATCCCATGAGTTTTCAATCAGACAAGGAAACATGCAACATGTTGTAAGTCCATCTTGCGTGGCAAGGGTGGTTGTGTAAGTAGATGAAATTCTTTACGATAGTTTTCTTGTCTTTATGTGAAAATCACTATAGATTCTAATTTTTTAAGTACAAAAATTTACAAGTGGCCAGAAATTCAAGGCGCCATTGACTTTCTAAAAATGGCTACTGAGAGTTAGAGATCAAGATTCTTAGATCGATTTGCATATAACAGTTGTTGAGTTTTGCTTGAAACATGTTGATTTCGATAATCGAGATCATTTATTGTCTTACACTTAGTTCACCGGAGAATACATCGAAATTTTTCAATGTAAACGACGAACTATTTTTGCTTCTTTATTATTTCGTAGGTGATGGCTCGTTGGAGTGTAGACCGAATCGGTGAATGGTTGAGAGTTATTGGTTTCGCGAAACAAATTCCAACATTCAAGAGTCAGTTTTATTCATGTATAAATCATTCATTGTTATTCTCTCCTATAATTTTGCGTTAGATCGAAATATAGATGGTAGTGCTTTAACGAAATTGACGGATTGGGATATTCCGGAATTATTGATTGTATTAAATAAAGATGGAATGATAAGAAAACCATCAATTGATGAAATACGTCGATTTCGAGAAGAACTATCGGAATGGAAAAAATTATGTACAAAAAAGAAAAAGATAACAAAACCAAAGTAGGCAATTCGCTGAATTGAGTTCTTGTTTTTTCTATCTATTATTCATTTTTGTTCAGAAAACCTCTTGCTTCGACAATTGTGAGTATTTCAATTCATTCAAGTGATGGATCTTCTATTATGGTCATTTGATATACCGAAATTATTAAATTAGCTTACCATCATAGAATACTATTAGCTTGAAATACCTTGATTCTTTTCCTTTCCACCAAGGCTTTAGTGAATCTAGAAACATGGTCACTTGGTTCAATGCTATTATGAGTAGATGCATCTAATTATTAAAAGATCAGAAGAAAAACTATTTCATAGTCGATTGTTTAAACAGATTCTAGGGCTGTCTCAAATATCCTAGCATTCCTCATTTTGTCTCGTTCAAGTGGAGTTGTCGGTAACATATAGAGTTTGCTAGATCTAGTACAATCTTAAGATTGCTCAAGAATTCTAAGAAACTGCAGCATCAATCCTGTAAAAAACCTTTTTTTTGTAAAATGAATAGTAAACGAGCACTATCGAAAGTAAAATTGTTTATAAGAATCGGCAACGATGCAAATGTTTCTAATATATCTTACATGTTGTCTGCATGATTACAGAAACTCTTATAGGGCTTCACAAGATTTCTTGGGAAAGATAAACGACTACAAGAGACCATCATAAGTTCATATATAATTAGCATTTTAAAAGATGTTTTCCTTCTTCAGAAAAAGATGAAATTCTTAAGAAAACTCCGATATCGAAATTTAGATTTCATTAAGTAGAGTGGGGTGAAGATGAATCTTCAAGAAAACAGCAAATTTAATTATCTTATACTAAACTAATGATTGAATATATTAGATCATTTATGAAAGGTTGTAATATCTATTCGTAGCTTCAATTCCATAGTACACGTGACTAAGTAACGATGATGATTGAATAAAAAATGATCATTTGACATGTTTCTGTTAAATTGTTATTTGTTGTCTTTGTCAAAAGTGAACACCCCCCTATTTCAATAAAAACCTATCTTTACTCTCTTGAACAGTTTCTTGAACGATCATAAACTTATAGTAAAATAGTTACAATGATCATTTTTCTCTTTTTCGGACTAAATAGCAAGGAAATTCGAACAAGCTATCTGTGGTTATTGTTGAAAGTAAAAATCCATTAGTTGCAGCTGCCAATGACAACAATCAATACAAATGTTTGATTGATAATTATATTCATGTTCAATTCTTTAAAAATCCAAAATTTAGTTCATACTTAATCAATTATATACAACAAGAATCTTTTCCGATTGAAATCGAAATTCAACAAGAACTACAGACAAGTGAACAAGCGTCTTATAGTTATGCTATACAATTCTCATCAAAACAGCTACAAGCCAATCATATTTGCAATGTTATTGAACGTTTATTTAGCACAGTAAAATCCAAAGTATATCACCAAAATAAAGGTAACGTTTTCTTATAAGGATCGAAAATTTGTTAGAACTTGACTTTCGAGGAAACAACGTCTTAAGATTTGACAAGAGAAATTATTTTTAGTTTGTAGCAGCTCCATTATATTAGTGTCGATAAACATCAAAATGCGTTCCTTCGCTGCACGTGAGATCGCGCCTTTCAAGATAGAAACTTGGATAGATCTAATTTTTTGAGTACCACAATATATGGGTGTAACTATAAAGAGTTCGTTGTCTCTATTCTAATTTACCTTCGTATATTGTCAAAATAAACATCAAGTGCAAATGAAACTAAAAGTCATGCTATCATCATATCGTCTGATGGTTCATGAGGCTTATTAGGATTCGAGCAAAAATAATGAGAACTCATTTATTGAGGGCAGCGCGAGGTATGTTCAGACTTCCGAAAATGGAAATTACTGAAATTTCTATGAACTCGATAATCGTAGACCAATACAAATCAAACATTTTTAGAAATATTGAAAATTTCTATGTTTTGGAAATCTGAACACTGCTGCGCAACATTCTTAGATAAGAGTGAATACTACGATTAACGTTTCGTAGCTTTTGAATTATAAAGCAATCATGCCCATCGTCTACATTCCTATCTGCTAGGATTATTGAAACGACCAATTATAGTTCACCCATATGTAGGAGAGATGAGGAAACAATATGCTTAGGATTCTTTAGTTGGGAAATGTAAATACTAAAATTTTTCGTTTCCAATTGATATATTCGTCTAGTTAAACTGAGTAATTGGTTGAATCGGTTATTTTGTGTAGACGAATCCATTAGTTGGGCGAGCAACATCATTGAATTCAGTCAAGGGAATGACTTAACATTATATGTATTCACTAGGTGATAATAGTTGTAAGTGTCTGGATGATTCTATTAAAGAGTGCAGCAAATATCTAATTTCATTATACTTTGTGTAGTCTTGAGCAAAACAGCATTGCTTTATCTCATTGAAGATCGCGTCACAATCGAAGAAATATAATTATTAATAAACAATTCTTTGTTCTTATCTATGAAGAACGCATGCTTTATGAAAATTAGATGAGTAGTTGTATCGGTAATTGCATTTGTCAATGTCCAATGGTAACTAATGTGTAGCTACAGTTAGAAAAGTCGAAAAGAGAAGTCAAATTTCTACCACACCTATATTCTAACAGTATATTTTTATAGCGAAAGTATTATATGTAGAAAATTCTCTATTATGGAGCAATTGTATACACAACTATGAAATATTTTTGAAGAAAATATTCAAGTTATTTCAAAGGATAGCAGTTTGGCGGAAAACTAAAAGATGAATAGAGAAAGGGATTTTTTCAGTGAATATTTCATAGCACCGTGTCTAACTACTATATCAATCAGCTAAGTTATCATTACTATATAATCACTCCTCATTATTGCTGCAGAGGCATCTACACCGTTAGGTTGTTGAATGGAAAATGAGTTGCTGCCGCTTGTAACAAATGAAGTATGATGTAGACGGCAGATCAATTTTTCTAAGATTTGTAGAAATAACATCGCTATACCATTGGAATCAAACAGTTTATCTGTCGAGAAAGAAAGAGTTTGTGATTGGTGCTTTAAACGTTCATTATTCATTTTATGATATATTTCAAAGCTATTACTTTAAAATCTGTAGTTAAAACATGGTTACATAATCCAAGAGCAACTGACATTATACAAGAAATTATGGATAATGAAAATGATTTGTTTACTCTGTGTCAAACAAGTGGCGAAGGTAGTGAAGTGTTAGAAATTTTCTATTTCAACGACGAAAAATTCAATCATTTTCCAAGTACCGTTAGAATCGATGAAATAATTCAAAATAATATTTTACGAATAGTAATCGTATTCCATTTGAGGGATACAAAAAAATCAATTGTTTGCAGAAAACAGAAAATATCGAAACATGATAATGAAAAAATTGATGATAACATAGCAAATATATTATTGAAACATCAAAACAAACAGGCAATACGGTTTGAAGAAGAATTAGTCGAAACGGTGAAGCATCACAATCAAGAAAATAGAATGATTTCTGTAACTTATAAAAAGCTTGTTAACCTGATGGCAGACAAAAAACAACGACATATTCAAATATTTGGCTATTTCAAATTGGTCAATGATGTAGTGCAACAAATTGATAATATCAAAAATAAATATTGTTTAACAAAATATCAGTTGAATCAAATTACTACAACGCAAGTAAGTCATTATCGTCTCTATTGATATAAACTATAATATCGAGCATTTAAAAAAGAATCTAATTGTGTAGAATAGTTTTTAGTTGATATTTATTTACTCAATAGTAGATGACAGAGTATTGTTTTGTTCTCTGACTGTCGAATGGGACCTTACTTATCAATAAATTTTACTGTATCTTTGAAAAATTCAGTGCAAAGAAAATGAACTATTTAGAGATCAATTTTGAGAAAATTTCTACATTTTAAACAAGATTGGTATATTACGTTCTTTACATTGTAACAAATTCTATGCAGCTCAATACATTTTTAACAGTAAAGGTCAACAGTGATTAATTACATTTTTCACAAGTACTATGATCTACTCTACTCCAAAATAGTGTAGAACTGAGCTAGTATTCGATATACGCGAAGATGCATCTATTCATGTCAGCATACCACTGAGGAACTAGCTGCCATTTCTATTGGGAATTCTATATGTCCATAGTCTTACTATTAAGTTTCAACATGTCCCTTAAATATGCGGTCGAGTAAAATTGACAATCATTTGTTTTCCGAAAGGTATGATTTTCCCGATCGCCGAGCAATATATACAGAATATAATGTCAGACTGAAAGCTCAATAGGATAAAAAGAAGGTTATATTATTTGTATATAAACTACTGTTGAAAAGTATCTCTATCGATTTCTATACATTGAACATGATATTATGCAACTGTAGTATAGAGCTTTCGAAGAAAAATATATACGTTCATAATATTACTAAATCATTCTCGTATTTCACCGTGGTCGAGACGATTATTTTCATACTTGTTCGGTATGCAGTTTCAAGTCAAGAGATTTTGGAGTTTAATGATAAGAATTAGAATCATCTGCTTTGTATGTAAAAATTGAATTGTTCATTATTGGTAATATGTCATATACAGGCATTGAATGATTCAAATTGCTAAATGACACGACAATGTGGATCTGTTCAATATAAAATCGTTGAGATCGTACTGATCGAAAGTGTTCTAAACAACATAAATTGTGTTGGAAAGTAATCGAGTATGAAGAGAGATCAGTGATTGCGTAATCCCTCTGATTTTTACGATTCCATATATTTCATCAGTGGCATCAACAGGAGATAGTCATAGTTATGCGTTCTTCATAAAATATGGGACTCTAATAGATAAGCACGATAGTACATTGAAATAATTAATAAAGAAAAACGTTTATGAATCTGTGTGTGTGAGTCTTTTTGTGTATTTAGAGCAACTATCTTATAAATGTTTATCGATCAGAATTGAAAGCTATTGAGAAAGAATTTCGAAACGATCGTGTACATTTCATTATTCGACAAAGGGCATTTTATGCACCACCTCAGTTAAAAGATGAAATTATATCTCGTATCAATAGTTTATTATCGCAGATAACAACGTGCACATTCACAACAACGGAATTCTATTATGATATCGGCAATCGAGCAAGTTTACTTTTTAAAACGATTGCTAGAAATAATCGTTGTAATTGTGATTTTAAAATCGAGACAACGCTTAAAGAGTCTACAGTACCAAGAGCAATCGAAACTACACCAGCAGCCTATTCTGTTTCAAGATTAATTATTCAACAATCCGATTTATTCTGTTCATTACCTATGGTACACAGACAAGTGTTATTGGCGAATGGATCATTTGAAGTTCTGATCGGTGATATAGCCGTACAAAAGGTTAGACCAGTGCGATATAAATCTATCATTTTCCTCTTCTTCGTGTTAGTACATTTCAAAAAGATTTATAAGCGAATTTGAGAAATAAATCTATAAATATAGGTTTTTGAATATTTTTTAATGTGCACACTTTAGGTCGACACAATTGTTATTTCATCTGCATCATATGGATTAAAGGAAAGTGTCATTGAACGAGCCGGTGAAATTGTTAAACAACAATCGCCAAAAAGCGACAAGAGTTCAATCCCATTCATTACTGAAACAACGTCTGGTAGATTACCTTGCTCGAGAATTCTATTTGTAAATTGGTCATTGCCAAAACTGACGGCAACCACCAATGAGAATATTATACGAGAATCTCTACGAATATTCATTTCGAAAGTTATTCAATATGTTGTCATTGGAAAAGAGCATTTGAATATAAAAACTCAATCCATTGCATTTTCAGTTCCAGATTCATGCACCGACATAAGTAATATAGCTGAAGAAATAATCTATGAGACACAACGTCAAATGCAATGTACAAAATCGACATCCTTAAAAATCTTATTCATTCTATCACCTGATAAAAAAAAGTTATATCAAGAATTTTTAGCCGTATTTTCAAGGATACAATCAAATTGCAATGGTTTTGGGGTTCTCTTCTATCCGATGTCAAGTAAGATTACTTTAAGCTATTCTTTGACGTTCAGTTCGACATTCTTATTTAAATTATAGTATTATTAGACAAATGTTTACAGCTCTAATCTTTTTATACTAAGATCTTCGATCATCGTGCAAATTCCCCTTTTGGCATCTCCATCATTATATTGTTGAAAATTGTTCTTTTAGTAGAAAACTGAAGAAGAAACCTTTTGAGGATCTGTGATAAAAATGCATATGTAGTAATTTTTCCTAATTATGAAATAGAGAAATTTCTACAGAGACGCATGATATTCAAAATAGACTTGGATCTATTTTAACGAGTCACTAGTTATGCGTAAAAAGGGTTTTCCGTGAATACGAGAACACTTCAATAAAAATACATAACAAGTAAAATATCTAGAATGTTGCTATGAATTTTGATCGTTTTTTAAATGGATCTTGTAGAAGAAATTCTAGTGCTCCAATGAATTATTTATGAAATATTTCAAGTTAAGACCGAAATTAATTAGATGACTACTTTGAAGAATTATGTGAAAATTTAAATATGAAAGAAATCGAAAGAGAATCATGACTTGTTCATGCCACAAAGAATTAGTTGCTTCTCTCGTTTTAGCTATGACAATTACATTGACATCTTCAAGCAAAGAATATTTAACAAAATGTCAAGAAAAAATGAATAATTATTTGAGTCGATGCATGACTGAAGTAGAATTAGACGGGTTTACGAATTGGAATCAGCATCAAATCAATGCCTATTATAAGTATTGTAATGATATTTGTGTTTTGCCACAAATTAGCAACGATAAACGAATAGTCCTAAAAGGTTCAATCACTGCTGTACACGAAGCAAAACAAAAATTTCAACTAACAGTTGCATTAATTGAAGAGAAAATACATTTACAACAATCTTTACATGAAACACAAGTATCCATGTCTTCTATTCAATGTCTAACACCGGATCTTGGAACAGCAGCTGAACGTTCCACATCTTATAATATTATGTTAAGTTATTGCCGAGAAGATTCCATTGCATCTCATCGTTTAGCAAATCGTCTTATGGATGAAGGTTTTTCTTTATGGCTTAGTTCCGATGAAGTAAACGATCATACTAACTCATTATCTCAAATACAGAAGTCAGATTGTATTATTCTTTGTATCAGTGAAAATTATTTTGACAATGAACTTTGTAAAAAAGAAGCTAATTATGCTAGCCAAATTAACAAACAAATAATACCTGTTAAAATTCAAAACTGCATACCAGTTGATTGGCTGCGAGATCTGCTTGTAAACAATTTGTATTTTCAAATGTTCGGATCCGAAAAGCAGTTTGATCTAGTGTTTGACAAATTACTCTTAGAAACAGTGAGTATCATGCATTTTAATACTGACAAAACTTTGAAAAAAAGAATGAACATGAGGTTCACCAAGTGGAATATTCTCAAGCTACAATATAGCATATTACTTGTTAAATAGAAATGAACAAAACTGAAAAGTCTAAATTGATTCAATATGGCTAAGCTTTTCTTTTCGAAAACTTATCATAGCTCAGCATTAGATTTTTTCTGAAAATTTTACGTTTATATAAATCTGTAAACATGCTCATGAATACAAAGTCAGTCATTTTGTTGTTTCATGATTTTTACTAGCCGTTGATCGAATGATATGTTTATACTTATAATAAAAAATTTCTATGAAATCCCATTTCATCTTTTATATAAGAAACATACGTGCTAAGGTAATTCTCGATCAATCAATAAAGAAAGCAAAGTCAATTGTTCACATTCTTCTACATGGAATTTAACATCATTATAGTGTATTGTGAGCTCACTAAACATGTATCGTAACTGTGTGGTATAATCATATCTGTAATACTGAATGAACTAATATCTTTGCCATGAAATTTTTCTTATATGTACACTGTCATTTAGTAGTCCATATTAAGAAACTTTGAAGGAGAAGAAGTCGCAAGTATTATGTAATTTAACAACGACTGGATAAGAAGCGAGAATATAAAGCAGTAAAGATAATATCAACGATGAAAAAAGATGTATCAATGACAATATAAGAAAATACTTAAATTATGAATCATATTAAATGCTCCGATTGGCAGCTATTCACACAGTAATAGTCTATCATCATAAAATACATGCACTGATACCTGTCAGAAATCTTTAAATTTAAGTCTTAACAACCATTAAAAATACTGATGGATTCATGATTTTTTTAATCTGTAGCTTTTAGATGTCTTTTACCACTAATATCATGATAAATGGAACAAATATTGACCAATGAGAATATTAGAAAATTCTATAGACGTAATCAGTAGAGACTCTTAATAACTGTTATTCAATTGTTTGACACTCTAATGAAATATATGTCGACTTGAAAATACTTGAGCTGCATCCTTTTTATTTTTTCTGTACTATTTTTTCAACAGAAGTCTCACGTCATTTTTTTCAGTCGAAATACAATGATAGTTTTGCAATTTTACATAGCATAGTTTCAAATCACTTTTTAATACATGTAAAATGACTTAGCAAAGTAGTGAGTATTACAAGTCTACAGAGAAAATTGTCTGTCGTGACAGATCAAAATTAGATCTTATCATATTTTGCTAATGCTAAAGGTATGTCGTGATGCATAACATACCTAGTATTCAGGCAGTGTCAAGGCGTTACAACAAGTAGACGGAATTAGGTTAATATACAGGTTTATGGTAATGTCAGCACACTCTTCATCATCTGTGTAGATGCCAATAGGTATCATTTACTCACTTTGTGATTTCCAACTATTAGACACTACTTTGTAAGCGATTTCCAGCGCTTTTCAGGTTGTACACTTTCTTTAACGAGGTATTTCTATCTATCTAAGATAAGAAAGAAATTTTTTGCATCAAAATATAATTTATAATAGTATCTTCTGATCCTTATTTTTGAGAGATACTGTTTAGTTTGCTAAGTATATTACCAACATTTCTATTGTATCGACTGTCTTTAAGTTACAATATACAAGTCCCGGTGACGTTATCCGAAGACAACATATATCTACTGGAATAATTATATCGGCACAAAACGAAGAGGCAATACGTCATCAAAGCACTACAAAATCCTATGCTCCACTAAAACTTGACCAACGAAAATTAATATATCGAATGAACATAGAAAATTCTATCACGTCTGGAAAAGGAGAATTGGCTGATGACGAGAAGAAAATTGTTATGGAGCAAATAGAAGATATTATAAAAGAAATAGAAGATGGCTGCGAAAACGATGGGATAAATAATCAATATGAACACTATTCTCCAAGTAGATGTGAGTTTGAAAAAAGAACTTTGTCTCACGCTTCCTAATTTGTACTATATTCAGACAATCCAGAATATGAAAGAAGGAAACATGAAATCAAACAACAGAGATACTTAGACAATGGTATATTATCATATAGGCATTGGTTAAAGCAAGCTCCAACTCTAAGAACGAAACAAAATGTTATACCATTTACATTTTCTGGAGATATTAACGATGCACCATTTCCGATGTTGAATGAAATTTTACAAAATCCGACTTTATGCCTTCGATCCTATACCAAACAATCTTCAGCATTGACAATTTGCTCGTTTACAAAACATTTATGGAGTTTTGGGTGTGGTGGACCTTCATACCGATCATATCAGTGTGATTATGGAGGATCGACTTATTATTCCACATGTTGTTTCAACGGTACGTGTGATCGTATCATACGATATATGGATTGGGGAGTACTGACAGACGAAGAAGTCAAACAGCGACAGCGAATGGTCGATTCAACCAATATGATCAAAAGACGAAAAGAAATTGAAAAATATTTTATGAAAAACTATAAATACGTTACAGAAGAAAATTTAAAACCATATTTAGGACTTGTACAGCGAATGAAAGACAATGCAAATGAACTAGCTAGACTATGTGAAATGAATTCAAATTCATTGCAAGAGCAATCAAAAACCAAGGTTCAAACGTCTTTAAACGCTATATTCTCTTTATATAGTGAGTCCCAACCACAAGAAACATCAGTAACAACACCAAAAAATTTAATTCCATCAAAATTTTCGCAAGAATCCAATTGCAAAAGAAACAAATATTCCAACTTACATAATAGAGCATTGGTCATCAACATTATTCTTTGAATGTATCACATTCATAGTGACACTCATCAAAATGAAAGAAAATGTCATCATGCATCAATTTATTGAAAACCTATTCTACTAAAGACTTAATATATCATTACAGATTCTTCTAAGAAAACAGTTTGATCATAGTAGCTTTTGAGTGGGTGTGAATCTCGCTATACGAGCTGTAGTGGGGGCATCTGAAAGAATTTCATTCACCCACATCTAGACTGACATTCACACGTTTGAATAGGTTTTTATTAACTGTGAAAAAACAACATAAAATCAAAATTATACGATTCAATCACTTGCGCAAGAATATGATGATCAGTTTTAATTGGAGTGAACTACCAAAAACCATTAACTTTGAGTGACGTTAAACTTTTGTACTCGATGAGTTCCATAATCACATACGTACAGATTACCTTGTCGATCAAATGACAGACCAGTGGGTAGATAGAGCTGCTTGGATTGCTTTTTTTGACCGTATCCACCAATGATAAGACTTCCCTGTGTTGCTCCTTGATGCCAACGCATTATTCGATTGTTGTTATAGTCAGCCACATACACAGTACCCAGCTGATCCACGATAACCCCTCCGTAAGGATCTGCCAGTTGATTAAGACCACTTCCTCGACCTTGACCACCGACCACAATGATACCTTCTATTGCATTCTCCATCCACTTGATCACACGGTGGTTGTCTGTGTCCGATACGTAGACTGAATGGTCCTTATCAACGAATACGTATCTGGGATTGCTTAACTGATTGAGATGATTTCCTTGTCCATTTCCACCTGCCACCACTGTTCCTTGATTTTCTCCCATTCGATATCGCCTGACTTCATGTTTCATATGGTCAACAACATAGATAGATCCTTCGTTATCTATCGTCAAGCCCCAACACCAAATATTTGAGATTATTGTTTCTCCCCTTGTAGCATTTTCCCGAGACCATCGAACTATTCGTTTGTTACAATGATCACAAATGATCAGGCAATTTCTTTCTTTATCAACAATTACATCTGTCGGATAATTCAACTGATTCGCACAATTTCCAGCTCCATTTCCACCGGCTACAATTCGACCAATTGTTTCATCACATTTCCATTCCATAACTCGGTGATTTGAGCTGTCAGCAATTAAGACAGTTTTGTCATCGTCAACAATCAAACCCCATGGATAATTGAGCTGATCCATTGTACTGCCTTCTCGACTTCCTCCAGCCACAGTGATACTGTTTCGATCCCATTTGGCATCACTACTCAAATTTGCAGTACGGGGGCATAGTTCTACAAGAAAAAGCATGACCAGCGAGTGAAATTTTATTATTGTACCTTGATAAATACTAATCTTCGAGACAGAGATTCTAATACAAAGAAATATTATTGTAAATTCCAAAATCAAACAATTAATCAGAAGTAGTTTTGCTGTGGATACATTTTGAATAGAAAAGAATCTTTAGTATGCTATCAAAGATCTATTAAGATTCGAATTTAACACTTCAAAATCTGTTCTTATATTCAGCTATCGCTCACTAAAGGAATCTGTTCAGTTTTCGAATCAGCAAGAGTATCAAAATAGCAATTTTTACCATTGCAAATAAACATTAAAGATCACGCAGTTCTTTTCTTTTACAAATCTACAGCTATCGAAAGGCATGGGTTGTTTTTTTATCGACATACGCACATATCTGCTTTGTTCAAGAGTATTGGAAAGTGTGAATTGAGGAACGTCAAACAATTTCTAGCTCAAATTTTGAAAATTAGCTTTGGATCCCACTCAAAGATCTTACTAGAAACTGGATGATGAAATTATCTGAAAATTTCGATTCCATTAATGTTTCAAATAATGAAATTCTGAGAGTGAGAGCATTTGAAAAAAAAGAAGACTACCGAATTGTGTCGAAAGCTGGTGCCTGTAACTTCTCTATTTTTTGAATAGTTTCAAATTATTCAAACTTTTAGTGAACAGATTTTCAAAACATTTACTTATTGAATAAAGCTCATTTCAAGCTGAAGATTGCGATAAGGTATGTTTTGAAAAATTTTCAATTACGGAGTTGATTCGATGAGGCTGCTTTTCAACTGAAAAGGTTATTAGTACAGTTCAATCGAGCTGAAATATGAAACTCATACATGCTCCCATACCTTTTTAAACTAATAGAAGATATGTAAACTGAATAACTTCCATACACTATCCTGCATTTCTAGCAAATGATTTTTGTTTACGTTCACTCTTATTCTCATCGTCAATATTCGATTGAAATTCTTATTTTTTCAATTTATATAAAATTATCATTTTTACTATCAGCGAATCAAATACCTAACAAGTTTTCTTTAAATATAGATCATACCTGTAGCAGACTATAATGCATTATTATATTATGTAATTAACAAGTATAGAGTGATATTCATAGTTACGAAAACATTTCTACTGGATCAATTTTAAAAAAACGTGAATAGCCTGGAAACATTATGCAAAACGACGTCTTCATGCTGATAAAACTTCAGAACAATTTAACGTCTTTCAAAATTAATATGTATCGTGCATTTCACATTTTCATCAAAAGAAAAAGAGCCATGCGATTCGCAGAGGTCATGAGTATGTGTATATTCCTTTCATACCCATGCCCACACCCTATTTAGATTTCAAAACAAAAACTAACCGTTAGACACAAGATGAATTTTATCGATGAAGGAAGTTGACTTTAGTTTGATTTTGAAAGTGGGCAGATTATTGAGAATGCCTTTCAATCGTTTGAGTTCATTATTGAAGAAGTAAATGTCTGTGTCAACGAAATCATTCTCTTTATCACATTGAATTAGTTTTTCAGTCACTTTTTTCAATTGCAAATCCAGATTAGACATGTAATTGGTAGTGCGAAGCGAAAAGTTGTATCGAGTCTCATTGGCCAATAGACGAATCTTGTCAATCATTTGTTGTTCCCATTCGTCAATACGCTTCATTAATTCGCGCTTTTGCGGCTCGAATTTTTGTAAGTCTATTTCCTGCTTGAACTCATTATATTGATCTGCAATTTTCCATAATTGTTCCTTCAATTCATTGTGGTGGTCCTTCACGTGATCGAAACAAAAGTCTTTTGAACATCCTGCACATTTCATCGTGCCCTTTGGTTTCTCACAAATAACGCAAACGACTTTGGGAATTTTGGTCGCCATATGAAGATAATCTGAAAAATAGGGAAGAAGATTGACAACATGTGACATCATCGCAATGCACGAGCTCGTTCTGTAAAATGTCAACGACATGACTTAACAACATCATAAAAGAGCATCGTTGCATTTTTATGTTTCATTGTTAGAAAATTCATAGCCCGCCACAGTCGAAGTTTCAAAACAGTGCATCTAGAAAGATCTGTCTCAGTCAATCTGAATAATCAGCCATAGTTAATTTACTGGCAAAAGATGCTAGTGTGGGTGTCTGTATGGTTTTCGATCTCGGAAGTGACCACAAACACAACTACATCCTTGAATAGACACAAAAACGCATGTTACTTCGATCATGATATTTATCTAACTGTATCATAAAACTTTTATTGAAACAAAGAAAGCATGTATGGTTTCGGTTTTAAAAAGAGATGCGCATATTCGTACAACAAATATTGAATATATTTGGGGTTTGCCACCAAACCTTTCAGATTTGGAATTGGGTTTGAATTTGATTTCAGGATTTGGATATGGTTTCAAACTAGTGTCTAGATGTGGATTTCGTTTAGATTCTAGTCTCAGGATTGCCTCTATTTGTTGGTTTAATTTAGACTTCAGTTTTGGGACTTGGACTTGGATTTCGGATTTGGTTCCAATTTAACACGACTTCAGTTTTATAGTCTTGTTACATTGAGACCAAATCGCAAGACCATATCCAAATCCAGATCCCACGCAAATCCCAAGCTCATATTTACCTAAAATCTAAACTATTTCACATGAATTTATAAAATTGAGATTCTTTTCATGCTTCTGAGATTTTATGTTCAAAAGCCTCATCATATTTGAGTAATTTAAACAAAACTCAAACTTAAATCTAAATCCGCGTCGAAAACAAATCCAAATATTTTTGTACCAAACCCCAATACTTTGGATTTGCTGCACCCCTATATGTACACTTGCTAAGAGATGTTTAGAATAAAATTAAATACTATAGCAAAAAATCTTATGAATCTTTTATGCGAATGTTTCTTATGCTCTGTCATCGAAAACGTGTGTAACTTCGATGATTCGAGATATTAAATAAAATAAGAAAAAACATGAATGAATTGTTGCAAGATTGGATCAATTTGATCGTTAATGCAATAAAGTATGGCAATAGGCATGAAGACAGAAGAAAATCATCATGTTCGTGTCCGTATACGTCATCAACAAGTCAAAATCTATAACCACACCCTCACATTCAAAAAACGATTTCACAGTTTCGAAAGTGTGAACTTTTTTCTGAGTTAATAATATAAACAGTAGATTCATGTCTTTTTAGAAAAATAATTGTGTCGTTTCAAAAACTATCACTTTCTAATTTCTTTTTGTCAAAGCTTTTGTATTGTTTTGTCGAAGTTATTATCTCATTACGTAAAAAGAGCAATCAAGACTTTTTTACGTGGGATAGACTTCTCAACTTATCTTATAGGGGTTTCGTTAGAGACTACACTAAGTGCGGAACCGGTGTTTCAACAGAAATAATAGTATGGTTGTAAGTGTGGATGTTCGTATTTTAGTTTATTCACTTCATATCCGAAACACACCCACTCTGCATATAGAAATCTTTTGTCTTTTATGTGATCATCTGTGGTCTGTGTGATTAAAATTTGTATCAGCATAATTGTTTCATGTCGATAATGAAATCGTATAAATTTGTGAGTCCCTGGTTATATGTTATATTTTTTTCGTTAAAAAGTGATTTGAAAACCAAGTAGTCCTTCCACAGGGAAAAATTCGATACAAAACCGCGTTTTGGAATGGTATTTCGAAACCTGGGAGTCAGACCGTTTATTCGTCTCTCCAAAAAACAGTAAAAATCGCGGTTTTTCAAGACGCGGTAGAAAGCGGTTTTAAAAAACCGCATTAACGGTCTGACTCCCGCGTTTTTTTGAAACCGCATAACAACGGGGTTTCTTGACACCGCGGTTTTTTAAGATGCACTCAAATTGTGAAAAAAAATTAACCGAAATTATTTATACTTTCACAGTATTACTTACTAACTTCTAGGTATAGGTAATTTCTATTTGAAATTGTCATATTTCTCGTTTTTCATTTATTCGGCCAGTAAGCAATCTAATTACATATTTTTTATTTTGTTTGGTCGAGGCTGGATTCGAATACTAATTGTTCTCATATACCTCTACTTCTCCAAATTCGTGTATGACTATAGAAACCACTGGATCATATATGTGCACACAAATCTATCAACGAATCTGCCCTGTAAGCTGATCGACCAAGGGGGACGAGCTGGTTTCTGTAATTTTTCTTATTTTTTAAAATTTTTAATCGATTGATTACAATCAAAGAAATCGGAAAAATCAACAAAAAAATGTGAAAAATCACAGAAATTATAACAAAAACTTAAATCAGGAAAATCAAAAAAATATTGTTTAAGCCTTTTCGCCCTTCATTTATATTTTGAACAACAAAGATACAAAATTTTATCCCGTTAATCCAATCATTGATTTTTTTTTTGATTTTGTAGTTTTATATTTAATTAAGAATAAATGAACTCAGCTGTTCTCTACTTGACTGCAAGCCTTTCCCACCGATTCCTTCTCAACTGAGATCCGCTTTACGAAAATCAAATTCATTAATACAATTAAACGACATACTCCCCTGGCCCAGAAACTCAATACGGACTCTTTTTTTTTCAATTGTACCCTTCATTTTCATGTCAAATTTTATTTAAAAAAGTTCTGTGTTTTCCCAAAATACATTTCACATAAGAGGGACTGATTCGTGACAACAGTTAAAACAATATTAACAGCATTTCACACGATCTGAAACAGCAAAGTTGGATGCCAAAGTTAAAATAACGATAACCTCCATGTCGGACAATCCAGACTAACCGCGTGTCCAAATATCGCGGTTATAATGTTACTTACTGCGGTTCTGAAAACCCTGTCTAATCGCGCTTTCCGAATATCGCGGTTACAATGGTGTTCACTGCGGTTTTGGGAAACCGAGTCGAACCGCGTTTTCGAATACCGTGGTCTTCGTTCAGGAAACTGCGATTAATTTAAAACGCAGCGAGAAAAACCGCGCTTAACCGCATTTTTTTCAGTGACACTGCGATTTTCTAGGAAAAACCGCGGTTAGGTGAAAATGACTGGTTTACTGCGGTTTTTCCCTTAAAATTTTTCTGTGGGCTGTATACGAAAGATTTGTGGGAATTTTATTCTTCTTACGCGAGAGTTTATGTGTATAGACAGCTTACCTTATATATAAATAAAATATCAGAATCAAATACTAATAAATGTATTCAATAAGATAAGACTTTTCAGATTTAGATAATATGATAATGACTCGTATATAATAGTGCAACAATACTAATGATATAAATGTCGATAACAATACTGAAATTAATAGGATAAAAATAGAGAAGTTTATTTGGTCAATTAAGTTTGAGAGCGAGAAACAACTAGAACAAAACCAAAACCAAAAACACAACGGTGCAATAGATCATCAAGCACATGAGTGGGTTATATTCGACAACTGACGTGATAGATGAAAGAG
>OENT01000647.1:0-36185 GCA_900239685.1 Rotaria macrura
GAAGTCTTGTACCAATATAACCTGCTACTGATGTGACAACAACAAAATGTCCTTTTTGATTTTCCATGAAATACTAAAAAAATCATATATAAATGGAAACAAAAACCTTTATGGTACACAGTATAACCGTAAACATTGAAAAATGACCGTTTGTAAACGTTGATGTTATTTTCGTTGCAATATCAAAACTTATCATCACCATAAATCAGTGTCCTCCAATGTACAAAACACTGGATTAACAGAGAAAATTTTTCAGGTATTTTCTTATAATGCCAAGGATCTTTTCGACTAGAAATGCTTAACAACATTCGGAAAAAAAAAGAACTCTTAAAGGATTTCGATTTCTCTCGAACTTACATTAAACAATATCAGTGTATTCCAAAAGTCTACAGTAGCCGTGAAAAATATTCTTTTGAATTTCCTAAATTTATTTTCAGAGAATAACATTCCTCACTGTTGAACAGAATCTCAGTGAGATTAGACACTATTCACATTATTTTTCATGTTAAAAGGATTTACTTGAGTTCGTAACTTGTTCAAAGCTTTAGGTAAAAATTAAAATTCTCCGAAGATATCTCATGACACTCTAATAAGACAGTTCTTTGAAACTGTATATTTCTGCAAACCAATCAATTTACCTGTAGAACTGCTTTGCTCAATGTAATTGTAACCAAAAAATTAATATTCATTAATCGAGAATCGACGCTATGAAGAGTGTCTCGAATGAGACTTCGTTGTGATATACCAGCATTATTGATTAAAACATCGATGTAACTAAAGCGTTCGATCACGAGATCAACTTTCGATTTGAAACAGTCGTATTGTAATTCAAGATCAAGTGGTAGAACGAGACATTGATCAATGTCAAGAGAAAGTTCATCGGCAAGTTTTTGTAACTCTTCTTCGTCTTGCTGATAGAACGAGACGTGTTGATGGTGAAAGACGAGCCAGTTGTTTGGCTAGTTCGCGACCAATGCCAGACGAAGCTCCTGAAATAAGTAGAGAGAGAGCTTTGTTTTAAAAATAATAAACAACAGAAAACATGTACTGAAAGATAGGAAAATTGTAATTTATGAAAAGAACAATGGCCCATAAAAAGAGAAACGAAAATAATCGCAACCACCATCTCATCCAAGACGAATTTTTCTTAAGCATCGCCCTCAGTACGGATATCAACCTGAGGAGCAGTCATCTGAGCTTTACGTGAATGAATTTCCATCTTTTGTACAAAGTGTTAATTAGTAAATGACAGCATTTTCTACATTTTTTAGTTTCCTTGTTCTAATAAGTTGCTTGACAAAATCCGAATCAAATTTTACGCATCCAACAATATCTTATTCGGCTTACTGATCATCTACGATACGAATCGTTTATTTGTAACATAGATTAACAATACAGTTCGAATTCAATGTTTAACTTTGGAACTAGCCAAACAATCTTGTTACTTCTATCAAATCCTTGACATCTTTGCTGATTTAACTTATTTGAATTTAAACATCTGACTTTTCTGTTGGATTTTATAACAATAGATGAAATACTGATGCAAATATAATAAATGCATATTGACTTACCTATAATCCAAACAACCTTATTTTGAAAATATTTCTCTATATTGTCATTTAAAGGAAATAACTAATATGTAATCAATAGAATGATGCCAAGACAGAAAAAAATTTGCAAAAGAATAGCCCAGTACATAACTCTACAAACAAATACACAATGGCACATCGTTAGTTGTTTTTTATACTTCACAGAGAAACAAAAATTCTTGTTTGTTCTTTTTTACAGAAAAAAAATATTAATCGTTCACATTACATAAATACAAAACAAATATATTTATGAACTAAGTTTATTTATAAATAATTGAATTCGATTGAGATCAGTTTTTAATTGATCGAACGAACTTTTAATTGCATTATATTGTTGATTATTGTCTTTCATTTTTTTGTTCGCACGTAGTTGAACAAAATGATTTGCACGTTTATTATTATTTGATAGTAATTTTTGTTTAAGAACTTTCTTTTGTTCACGATGATTTAAAATCCAAAGAGAAAAATATTTTAATTCAAGATAATGTTCATGTTGTTGCTTAGAATGCTTTTGAAGAGCATTTTCAAATGATTTTATTGGATAACAATTGAACGGAATTCTTTACTTGGAAATTCTTCCAAAAATTAATTCGACAAAACATGAATTGTTTTAACACAATTATGTTTTAAATATCGTCGATATTTTAATATAGCACTTGTTTGCTGTATTGTTAGATCATGTTCGTTCATTAATTGTATACCAGTTAAAAATTCTAGTGATTGTTCATTATTTAAAAAGTGATAGTTCATTTTTAATTAATTCAGTAGTAAACGTTCTTCATTAGCCCCAATAGTTTTGTCTATCCATATGGAGGCATATCATTTTGTCAAGTAGGTTTTTCGTTGTCATTCGTATTGTTCAACTAATGTATTGTTTAACATTCTCTGATGAAATTCAATATCATTATAATAATCGTTGTCTACAGAACAGATTTCATCATAAAGAAATTCATCGAACATTTTAACTGTTTCACATGCTATATTATTCCATTGAACAATTAATTCACTAAAATAGAAATAGAAGATTAATCGGAGTAAACTATCTGATTGCGACTAGTTTTTTCTGTATTCCGATATGTGTCAAACCAAAAGAAGTTGATGAGTGTACACAATGTGCCAAGTCTTTACATATGTATAAGAAGTACGGCCACATGGTTACACTGGTTTCTAAGGAGGCCTTATGATTTAATTCAGAAGAAAAAATTTGATTTCCTAATTAACGAGGCGAAATTTATTCACTATATAAATATCAGACCAATCAAATGGCTTCGGTTCTGAAATCAGAGCAATGTCATCTTGTTAGTATAGTGAAACTCTTCCTACAAGAGTTTCGGATTGAATTTGGCTTGGTTTTCAGTTTTAAATCAGAAACAGATTATCTTATATGAGGATCGCAGCATTTCCATGAAACTGTAAACGGTGACCAGAAGAAATTGAAGGCCTTGACTTTAGGGTGTGGGTGTGGTTGGATGTGTGCTTGCAGATAAGTATAGAAGAAGACACTCACACATCAATATTGCTTATTCAATATGATAAAACTCTTTTACAACACTGAAATCAGCAGAATTTTCTGATATGGGACAACTTTAAATGTACCGACAGTGTTTTGAAGTAAAACAAAATAGTTTACGATTTAAATAATTGATTCATAGTATTATCTACATTAAATGTAATCTTTTATACGATTAGATGTAAACGCTTCTCAACTTGTTGTTAGATAATTACTCGTGTTGTTATACTGTAAATTTATAAAATAAAATACCGATTATTTTAGAGAAATACATAAATAATGAGAAGCAAATCTTTACTGTTAAATAAATATAGATGAATGTTGGCTTTATATTTATATGAATAAGGGACTTATTTGATTATTTTCGACAACAAAGATGAGATAAGCAGTTAACAACGATATGTTTCGAATATAGAGATGTCAAGAGCTACTTAAAGTAACGATTGGATACGCTAATAAGTGCCTCGCTTATTTTAGTGTATCACTTAGTGAGTGATATCATATTAAACTAGAGTGCCATCCAACGCTACGCACTGGTTGGAATGTCGACTGACTGCAGACAGGACGCTCATTTTAAACTAGCCTACTAATTATCTACTTAATTGATTTCATTGAGTTGTACTGGTTATTTCAACGATGCTTCGATTCGTCAGTTGAATCCCTTTTGGAAATACAATAGTTATCTTCAAACATATGTTATCTTAATTGAAGAAGTTAGAGAAGATGAAAATAGCTTTGTATTCAGTTTTATGCAAGAAAAATATAATGATTTTGAACCAGAATCAACTAATTGTATTGCTGCCGACAACATACGTTCTTGTCAATCATAGATTATCTCTAGTGAGTTAACATTTTGTGAATAAAATGATGAACAATCTAAATCTTTTCTAACTACTTTGCTATGAAGACCATTGAGCTAGTAATATATCTGTAACTGTGAAGTATTTATATGATCTAGTTTTATTCAAAATGAGTGAATCTCCTAAAATAGAGTTTTACTTTGTATATTTATTATTGTTTTCATAGTTAATGTATTCATTAGGTTTTCCACTCTCTAAAACAGTAGGTATACTACCAAACTTTTAAAATTGTTGCAGAAAATTCCACAAGAAGAAAACATATTCGGTATGAAAAAGACGGAGTCACTTAAGTTCGAAACGAAACAGTAATAATTTCGCAGCAAACCATATTAGAGTTCGTCTCGAACCTGGACTTTTCTGTCTTTTTGGTACTGTTTCTTCTTTTTTACTCCTCAGATGTTAAAATAGTTCCATAAGAGAGGTTCCCCCATACATCTACGAGAAGAACCATTTTACGTTTCGTCGCTTCTGTGAAATTTAAAAAGTTTTGGTAGTTTACCTATTTTTCTTAGAGAGCACGACTCTGTATGACATCGGCTATTTCAAAATCTGACACTCTCATAGAGCAAATCATAATGAATTTCAGTTACGTTTAGCTTTGATAATTCATCTGGCAAGTCAGAGGTAATGCATCTGAGTCAGCAGCTATAAGGAAACTATTAGCTGTTAATTATTGTTTTCCATATATCTTAAGTCTCTCGATTGATGCCGAATTTTAAGAGTCGCATTTCAGAGCTGCACTCGTCACATTCTCAGGATTCCGGCAAGCTTTTTTTCATAGAAAATGATATTCAGATACTGAGACCGAGAGTCTGACTTGAATCATGAATCATGCTTCGAGAAGGAGAGTATTAAAGAAGAAGAAGAAGAGAAAGAAGTTACTATGGCAACTAACCAATGTGAAAACAGCGACTGATAAAATGGCTAAATAGAAGACAATTTTGATTATAGTTCTGAGTATCAATTTATTTTTCAAATCCTATTTAATTTAATTAGAGAAATTCATAAGTATTTAATAAATTTCTAAGATAAGACGATTATTCTCGACAATTATTTTAATAAAACGGTATTTCAAAGTTGATCAGTGAATGACAGTGATAAAGGCAAAATATTGAAAAAATCATAGCTTTAGTAGACGCAGAAGGGTGTGGAGTTTTTCAGTATTTTGATCATATAGCACTGTCATTTATTTATCAAATTTAGAAAATCTTTTTATCAAAATGATCAACAAATAGTGTAGTGATCTACAAATTAAGATCGTCGAAAACTTTCCTAAAATCACTTTGTTTTTCCACGGTTGACTATCCATGGAAGTTCTCAATGATAAGCCTGAAATTTTCGAACTGCCGGTGATGTTTCAGCTCCTGATCATTCTATGAATAAATATTTTGATATATGATTCGAACCCTGGGATGTTTATTAGATACACCAATGGTAGTCTATAACAGGTTTCCTACAACATGAGCTATATATGTGCACCATAGATTTCAAATGATATCCCAATGATCTAGATGTTTACATTTTTGAATCCCATATGGACAAACAAAGACAGTCATTTTTCTATAGTCCTCAGGTGCTTCAATTGTTTTCTGAATATTAAAAGATTGAAACATACTGTTATGAGCCAGCGAACTCTGTTAAATGCTTCATTCCCATAGAGGAAATATGCAACTTGATTCAATGGCGATTTCGTGTATGTACATGAAAGTGTATGTAGATTATCTCAACCTAATAGAATATATTACATAGATGAAACGATTGATCATTAAAATAATTTTCTTCTATAGCTAAATTAATGTACTACATGATCACTAGATTCGCGATCATGGATCGTGCGTGATTATATATTTTTTTTAATGATCGTGATCGTGACTAAAAATATCAATCACGCAGTACACTAAACCCCTACCAAACAGTGTAGAATATTATCTACTTTACAGTAACATAACCGCGAAGAAAATTCAGTGGTCACCGGTGTTTTTCTATTCTTGAAAAGACAAGCTTTACTATTTTAGACAATTTATGCTATATATCATCAAAAATTGCAATTCTTATACTATTGAGAATCAGGCTGATTTCAGACTGCTGTTGATGATGGTACGGTGCTTGGTTCTATTCCATGTAACAATTACTAATTCATCGGTGCATTTAATCAAGTTATATGGGGAAGAAGTTTTTCTCCAAAATTTTCGGAATAATTAGATTTCTCGAACTGGTGGCAATTCGGCTAGTTTTAAATATTGTTCATGATCAGGGTTTATTGTGAGCTTCTTTACAGTAGAACAATTACCAATAAATAAAAGCATCTGATAAAATTCTACTGAAATGAACAGTTTTTTCCACTACTGTATATTTATATACGTCATATTCGTCTCTTGTTGTATTTTATTTTAACTCTTTTTGTTTTTTTGTGTGATTGCGTTTGTATTTTTTAGGTTCCTGCTTCGCTGTCGCTCATGTGCTGATCTGCTGATGGCTTTCCGTTGCTGGTACGGTCACAAACAGCGAATAATAAAAACGAAGCGACAAAGGGTTTGTCTAAAGACAGAACATGACACACGGGCGAACGAGAGAAAGCGAAACAAAAAAAAGAGAAAAAAAACTAATAGGGTGATCGGTATCTGTACAAATCTGTGCAGGAAAAAGAAGCGCTTTCTTTCTTCCGTTCGTTCTTCATCTTGTTGCACCTTTCTGTTTTGCGCTTTCGAATGTTCGTTTGGTTCTGTTTTGCGCTGTTTCTCTCCTTACCTGTGTTTGTCCTTTGTGGTTGTTTTCTTTTTTCTTTTTTCTTTTTTGTCTATCTTCACTCTTGCGACCGACTTTGTCTCTCGTCTTCTGTAATTGGGAAGCGCTGGTGTGTTTCTAGAGTGTCTCATAAATTCCCACGGCCCACAGAAATCACCAAAACAGCCATATATCAATCCGTTGCGGTTACGTTTTATTTGACACAGTCGTTACTGTGACGAGTCGAAATGGCAATAATTTTCTGACTAAGCCGGTGTGGTTGAGATACATTTCTGTATCGTTAAGGTGTGCATCGTTATTGCTACTGTTATCCTCCACTCCTACCTTTCACCATTGCCTCTGTCGATGATCACTCAAACTAGCTTAATAGTATTGGTAAGCGTGCGTTTTCCGTTAATCTTGATGAATCTCTACATATATTAGAAAGAGTAAGTAAATTATTTATTTAAACACATGGGATACTGATCTTTACAAACAATTTTTATAGCGCAGAAAGAGCATTTTCTTGACTTCAACTAAACAATTCGATAGATTGAAGTTTCTAATTTATTCTTTCGAGGAAAGTTTGTTTTAAGAAGAATTTTATAAATTTTGAAGCGTTTTCAATAAACAACTTGATCTACTAGGCAAAGGAATCATTTGGACATTTGCAGCTCTCCTTTTTTAGTGCCATTATTCCGAATCAAAATATTTTGAGTCATGCCTTATTCGATAGAAACAATAGCCTTCTTCACACTAGTATAATTTAAAATTGAGAAAACGTTGATATAATCTAGAATTACTTGAAGCCATAAAGATTTTCCAGAGAAATAAAAATCGTTCAAATTTGTTAAGATGAAAACTCAACTCAAAATATACAGACTGAATCGAATCTCGTCCTTTAGTTTCAAAAAGATTAATCAAACAAAAGAGACATTCATTTCTAATTACAATGAGTCTTTTGCATTGATGTTTTATTAATCTCGAGTTTTGAACCGGAAAACTAGGTGGAAGATATTTTTTGAAAGATACAATCTTGTAGTAAATTAAATACTCGTCAAATTGATGTACTTGAGTCGTTAGATTTCATCAATGTGACTCCACCTTTTCTAGTTTTCTTTTTCTTTCTTTCTCGTGATAGAATAAATATAGATATAGAAAAAAAACTTTGTACATAATGATAATTTAAACAGTTATAGCGGTTAAAGAACATAATAGCGTCTATTTCTTTTTGAAATAAAATCAATCAAAAACTTGAAATGATTTCTCTACATACGCATTAATTTAAGAAAATTATTAACATGAAATGCTCAAATAGATGATGACTGAGAAGAGTACATTTTCATATAATACAGACCATTTCTTTTCATTGATATTTTCAAATACGCTTTCTATAGAAATCTGTTAACTCCTTATTCTTTATAAAGAATTTCTGAAGAGTCTTATTCCTATTAGTGTTTTTAGTGTAACTTTATTATTCATTGGAGTTTTTCGACTAAGTTTTTTTTTCTGATGTGTAAATACAGCATGGTCCAAAAGTCACCTGTCAGTCTTTGATTCCGAATAACTTTTGATAGGAACAGAGTAAAGAGCTGCGACTTTCATCCTTTGAAATAAGCTGCTTCACTGCATGGCGTACTAAATGATTCAACAATGTCAATTGATCACCGAGTTGCTAGGCTTCAGAAAAATACCGACAGGAATACGAAGATGACACAGAAGTTTAATTAAATTAATGTAGATTTGCGGGCTCAAGATACGCACCCACATCCTCACCGTCTAATGGTGCATTTATAACTCAAAAATCGCCGACAATAAAAATGTGGTGTGACTTTTGGAAAGCGCTGTATAAGCATCGAGTTTTTATTTTGACGGACAAAATTGAAAAGTAATTTTAAAAGCTAACACTTTTGACTGAAATAGTCAAATTTAGCTTATGCCTATTTCTAGAAAAACATTATACAGGATTTCTTTATCTTAAAAAAGTCATCTTATAAAATTTTATTATATCGTCAAAAAAAGACACTGAATGATCTGATAGTCTAAATTCAAGTAATTGACGCAGAAGCTATTCGGAAATCTTTCTGGACATTGACAGCAGACTAAATTTTTCTATTTCCGTTAAAAGATGTTAGCTTTTAACACTAATTTTGAAGTGTGTTCATAGAAATAAAGAATTCGATTCATTTACCTCTAAGACAAAAGAAAGGAGTCTATAAAGTAAAATCAATAATGAAGTTATACGAAAACTCGTTTGGGAAGGGATACTCTGTATATCAAAATATGTGACACTACTTGTCGTTGTATGACAGTTATAATAAATTAGTTACAATCAATTATATTTTATATATACTGTACAATGTAATGCGTACGAGGTACAAAATACAAATTGTACTTACTTCGATGTGGATTACTCAGCGTCTGTTTCATTTTCATTCACCCTCGTATTTTTATGTTACAAAAACGTGGCGATTTTCTCCTGAAGCATTTTTCGTTCTTCATTTACGAAAAAATCATTTTATTTTGGTAGAAAAAGAATACCCTTGATGGAGCAAATTCTTCGGATGAAAGAAAACTAACAGGAATGAAATCTATGATTGGAGCGAACTAGGGGGAAAAGGTTCAGAATCTTTTATTGCTGATAATCAAACAATTAGTGAAGAGATGATGACTTTAAGAAAGAAAATACAATGTAAAACTTCAAAGAATGTCTCACAGTGATTAAAAAAACAAACGATCAATTTTGGTTTCATTGTAGATATATAATCATTTTACTCGTTCATTTCAACGTGAACAAAATCAAATATTCCTTTAATTTATAATTGAATTAACAAATTTCGAAGAATCATAATTAAAAATGCCAAACCGAAATAATATAATGGATTTTACTGCTGATAATGGATATGGTGTAAATTCATCATCCGATGGTAAGTGAATGCTAAGTAGGATTTGATGAAAAATCAATGCTGAATTTTGAAGTTCATCAAAGATTATTTTTCTTATTTATACATTTTTATAGATTCAGAAAATGAAATAGATTCATCGACAACGAATGTCCAACATTCAACACGTATGCATCAATATATTGTCAAGAAATTTTGAAACGTACATTTTTTTAATCTGTACAGATCGTTCAGAATCGGTTACAGATGAGAGATCTATTAGTCTGCAAGAAGTGACAAGTATATAGTTCATTCTATGAATTTATTCTTGTTTCATCTTATGATATTATAGATCAGCAAATCAATGAACTTATTCAATATCAAGCTGATCATCGTGAAACGATACTATCAATGCTACGTTGGTTGATGTTCATGTTGTTTTCTTTTTTCGTTTATCAACATTATGATTTATTATTGTTTATACTTATTATTTGTCAATTATTGACTTATAAAAATCGATCTGTCGCGCAATTAAATGAATCTCAATCATGCTGTTCGCCTGTACGAATTCTCTGTGAGTTTTCATCGTATCGATTTTTAGAATATTGTTTTCTTTTATTTCAGATCTTTTTCATTGGGATCAAGATGCACAGGCAGAAGGTCGAGTTGCTCGTAAGTACTAATTTTAGATTTAGAAAAAAAGTTCATAATTCGATGTTTTCAATTGCATTTGGTAGATCCGATGGATGAATCGTTCACATTCTCTTCAACTGTTATGAGTAAGTGACTTTAAAACCATTCCTCCTAAACTTTAGTATTATATTTCTAGTGGCAGATGATGAACCACAGGGAATTGAAGATACACAACCACGATATGGTCGAGAAGTTCTGATAGGTTTAGACAATTTTCAACGTACAGATTTTATCATAAATAATGAAGACACTCATGTCAATGAAGACGCAACGTTATATATTAATGCGAATGATAATATCATCGCTCCATTGGTAAATTATGGTAAATAGCTCTTTTTTTATTATTTTCTTGTTGATAGTGTTTTATAAAATTATTTAGGCTTAAATGTTCAACTTCTAAATAGTAATGAGAGTGATGCACCACAGGCTGCATTTGACGACACTACATGTAAGTTAAATGATATTATAAGTCGGCAGAAGTTAATTAAGGTATTTGTTTTTTTTTTATTTGAAAGATAATATAAATCCACTTGACTCGATCGAATCGCAAGACGTTATTGATTTGAGTGATGGTTGTGATGGAGAAGGTAGGTTTAATTAGACTCATTAAGAAAAGGATTATCGTAACTATTTACAATCTTTTGATGATATGAATTTTATCTGATATATATTTTGTGTTTAGAACAAATTTATAGTTTGGAGAGCACTTTTGATGGTGATGATGAATATGTTTCGGTTGATGATAATGAACAAAGAGGTTTGTTATAGAATTTTTGTATTCTTTTGTTTATTGATTTTTAATACAATGCCGTGAATAGACGAAACATTACAAATTAATGAAAATCTCAATAATCCTATCTCAAATAATGATCAGTTAGATCAAACAAATCCTGTTGGTGAACAACAAACTATAACAGATGCAGGTAAGGCATCTTGCTACTGATTCAATCGAATATGTTTTCATTTGTCACACAGCTCCATCAGCTAATGAAGTAATGGAAATTGAAGAAAATGCTTATCCTGCAACTCAAGATGCTCGACAAACAATGGAAGGTGCTATCAATATAATTGATATACTTATGCCAAAACAGCCAAGTCATGATCAGCTAAATTTCATGCAAAATGGGGAGATGTAGCGGATAACGAATGTGCTATTGTTTATATTACTCAAGCAAAAATGTGATACTATCATGAAACAAAACCTATATTTTTCTCTAGCTTTTCTATTGTTAAAATGGATTCGACTTCTATGACCTCGAGTAAACGACAGGTCATACGAAATAAAACTGTTTTTATTTGTTTGTTTCCTTGCTTGTTTCGGGTCAAAGGTCACTAGAAAATATAGCGAGTTAATGGGAAAAGCAGGTTTTTCCGGGTCCCTGGTTCGACCAATCAGATTTTTTCGGGTAATGATTTCAGCCAAGCAGCAGGTCTGTTGGCTTCTGTATTTCACAGGAATTGCATTTCGGATAGGTAGCTTTCAGTGATATGGCCCCCTCATCGAACTACGTGGTGGATGGCTTCATGTGTTTGAAGTTTTTCTATTTCGTGGTATTTGAAGCTCATTTTCATCCGATTCATGTTTCTGTGACTAACTTGTGTCATGTTTTCTTCTAGAGCGAAGTTAGCTTTGAGTGGAATAGAAGAGTTCAGGTATTCGCTTGTGGTTCAATAGTGGCGCGTGTGGTAACTGGTTCAAGTACACTTGAGCCACTGTATATAAAGTTTGAACAAAGATAATCACAATCAGAAAATCCAAAAATGTACTAGATTTATGAAAATTTCCAACTTTGTTTTCGCTATCAAGTTAACAATTTTATGAAGGCGATGATTCCTTCTTCAGAAAACTTAAGATTTTATGAGGTAGAATCATTTTTCGCTCTAGCATTCGTTAGAACATTAACGGTGCTAGTGCATTAGCATGATTAAACATTTGATAACGTCAGTAACACCAAATCTATAGGAAATTATATCCGTGTTCTTCTTTGGGTGTGAAGCAGAGAATAATCAACAGACCCAGGCGCATATCTACACACGTTGAAAAATCGCCCTTCAAAATTATCTCTGACACCCAAAACCATGCTTTGACCAATTCAGCATCGCTGATATCCAAGTCTGCTGGTACTGCTTCTTTTGGAGCTTAATAATCCATCATTTGCTTTTTATTATCACAACTTTTGACCGGATAGTGTCTCGCAGCTATGAATAGAAGAAGATAATATTAATAGTTACATGAAAGTGGCAGAGTTACCAATTATTGCGGGTGCTTTCAGACAAAGTAGTCAATAGCCACTGCTGTTCAAGTTCACTTCACAATTCGCTTTACACAAGATCTATACAGAAGCCCGAAAGTCGTTTTTCCAGAATACTGCGCGTAGATTCCGCTCGTAAGGAATTTCTATAAAACGTTCATTGACTTGATAGAGGATGAGATTGAAGACATGAGCAATAGTTCACAACAAACTTTCGGTTTGAAGCTTCCGATGAAAAACTCTTGTTACAATAAATCAAATGATTTTTCGAGATAAATGACTTCTGAAATCAGGGAGAATTTCAATCACAGGAAATGATTGATCTCACGGAAGAATTTGAAAAATCATATCAGGGACTTGCTGCTACCCTGCAATATTCACTAAAGGAACACAGCAGGCTGTTAGAATCTATGGAGAAAATGTCTATGGTATGGATCAATAGTCGGTGTCAATAGAAAGCAGAAATCGTGACTAAACTAACAAGTATTTTCTAATGATCTGTGGTAGCAATGGTGCTGTATGTGCACAGTATCTGAGTGGAAAAAATGATGGAAAACATCATGGAAATATTTAAATGAAACAAAATGAGTTTTGTTGTTGTTGCATGCCGTTTCCTGTGCGCATTGATTGTTCCAAAATTGTACGGGGATATTGAAAGCATTTGTCTCATCCGATGATTACTTTGAGAAAGATCGCTACTCAAATAGCGTATTTCGAGTGTCGATTTGATCAAATATGATGTATTTTCATCTAGAAGTGTACTGAACTCATTTTTTTGTAGCGAATACTATCGGATAACATTTTCACTTGATGTGTTTGTTACAACACGAATTTTCAGTAGAGGTTTCAAGGAGTACGGTGGGTTTCCAAGTTAGTATCGTGGATGTCTTTTCTTTGTTGATACTATTTGTAAATTGAATGGAATCCTCTTTTTTCGAAACATTTAGCTGCTGCTTTCTTATTACTGGTTATTTAGATTTCCGTTGAATATTACTGTATGTGGATATGGCTTGGATTGATAAATTTATAACGAAACGTGTCACGTGAATACGCATTCCATGGTGCATAACGACTAGAGATCGAAACGAATGACAAATATGCCATTCGATTCCAGACGATGTTTCAAGACTTAGATTCAATTCGATTCCATTTCGGTCTTCACTGACGACATTGATGTAAATATCAATATCTATACTCACATCTACCCTTCCTCAAACCTTGGATACTAGTTTTCTTTAGAATGGTTAAATGGTGTATATTGAAAAACCTAATATTCAGTCCAGTGCCAAGCGAGTCTCACGGTGAACGTTACTTGTTTGTTCATGAAAATCAAGTTTTGCAAGAACATCTATAAGACAACCGTGAAATAGTTCGACTGATATTCATTAGAAGTCTCGTTTTAGAAAATCTGCTAAATTCTTTTTACACAACACATGTTCTTTTGTAATACGATTGCAAATAGATGTAGAAAGTTCTTTTAATCAAATAATACATGGAGAAAAATGAAATTTCTCTCTTTTTTTTGCCTTCATCTCATGGCAAAAACGAATCAAAGTTTTGGTATATTCCATATCGTCAACAAGTCTCCTTAACTTTAAATATATCTATAGCTACCTAAGTCACTACGAAAAGTACGCTCAATTATTTTCTGCCATGTTCATAGTGGTAATTTTAGGCTCATATTTTCAGTTGTTAAATACAAACTGTTTCTTGAATAGCTTCTTCAAAGATATATCCAATGTTTCTGTCTTATGAAAAACAATAGACTACTAAGTTTTAAACTTATCAATATGTGTAATTAGGTTTGATATTCATATTTTAATGATTTACAATGAATCAATCGATCTTTAGCTCCCCTCTTAATTTAAATACTAAATTCACCGATGGATATTGAGATTACACCTATAGTGAACTAGTATTTAATTTAAATTATATCACGAGAACCCGAAGACAAGAGTATCTAACTAATCTAAATAAAAATAGATAAGAACTATACAATTGAAGATCATCTCTAAATATGCGATTAGTGAAATGAAGCATGTATAAAGATTAATTTTAAGAAACCTAATTTAAATATGTTGTATTGTAATTCAAGAAATTACTTGTGGATTTACCTGTTTCATGTGAATTGTAGAACTCATTTTACTAACATTGATCAATTTGATAGATCTTGAATTTCAAAAATTCAACGGTTTTATTTTAAAAAAAGCACAAATTTATAAAAACAACAACAACAACAGTGTTTCTATGTATTTAACACTATTCTTTATTCTAATCCTTATTCTCTTGTCTTCGATACATTAACAATGAATAAAATCCTATGACGTTCGTCGAGTTAATTAAATTAACTTATTTAGTTAGATAAATCAGTGTATTGTATTTGACGATCATTGTTGTTTCTTTTTATCTAAAGTATTGTTTTTGTTCTAGTTCGATAGAGACCATGTTTGGATAGAATATCAAATATAAAACCAATAACTTGTAATGACATAAGTACAGATATGAAAACAATCAAACGTAATGCTGTTTCATCATAATGAAAAGAAAATGTTTCTAGAGAAAGACGATAAAGAAATACGGATAGATTTTCTAGTGATATCAATGCATTGATGGATATATCATCGATTGAATAATGTGCTACGAAAGAAAGTATCATTTCTAAAAACATTGTCTGTCGCTTATGTTTAAATTTCGATTGATGAAATGATCGAACAATCATGATGATAAAATGAAACATGAAAAATAGAGTTGTCAACCACCATGAATCAAGACGAAAAAGAAATATAAATGTATAAATACGTGTAATAATTAAAAACAATCTTGATATAACAGATAGAATAATACTGAATGATAATCGTTCAAGAATAAGACATGTTGATAGACACGAATAATTCATTATTAAATGATATGCAATACTCATTAGAACAAACGCTGATGACGAAGACATTTGAATAGAAATTGAACTAGATGAAGTAAATAAGAATTGTGTCCAATCGGATGGTATTGTTTGACGATGCATAGGTTTATGTTCGTTGTCGAATGTTTGCCAATGACTAAAAAATAATCAGTCAGACTTTAGGATATTGAAGAAACAACTAAAGAATTGAGAATCAACTTAAATTTTACGAATGAAAATTTAGAATACAACGAATAAATTATTTTACGAAAAAAATAATATCAGTGACCTTCATGTTTGTAATCAAATTCAATAGTAGTAAAATTAATCTTCTTTCTCTCTCTCTCTCTCTCTCTCTAGAAATCATACTTGATCTTATCAACTTGTTTACTTACCCAATAGGAGAATAACTTTGTTTTGTATTTATTGTTGATGTTGTCGATACATAATCTTCGTTTGATATCCATTGAGGAATGAAATAATTCATATTTAATAAAGATTTACTGTCTAGTTGAAAATTATATGACCAAAAATATATATTAATAAACGTTAAAAATCCAGCATGAACAACATAGAATAATGCTAAATAATGAAATAATCTTCGTTTTTTTATTTTGTATAATGATAAATAATGTAACATAGATGAGTCTGTTTTATGTGATGTACTCGTTTCAAATGTTGCTGTCGTTGATGATGATGTCGATGAAGAATCTAATAATTGTTGATTATAGTTTTTATCGAATACAGTAGTTAATAATTCAACTAGTTCATAGAGAAAATATGGACGTATAATAAATGGTATCAATAATAAAAACGATGGTACGGTATTTAATTGTATTAAACTGTCTATCCATAAGATTATTTCACATAGAATGAGTGTACTAATAAAAATGATTAAATATATATAATTAGTATGATAATAAATATACAGAAGAACAATATCAATTGTATTGGTAATGAGAAATGATAAAATAAGAATGATAAGAATGAAAAAAGATCGATTCGAACATGAATATGAATTCGTATATGAATGTTCATCATGTTTTATTGATGGTATCAATGATGATTTATTATACAAAGTTGAAAATGAAAAACTTTTTGTTAAATAAATTGAATTTTCAAATATTTTTTTATCGAACTTTTCAGATTGTGTTCGAACAAGTTGATTTAATGTTGGTGGTAGTAATGAATTAATCACATTTTCATTTGCAAATGGAGTATTTTCATGAATTGTATCATTATTCGATGATAAATGTTGAACTGTACTCGTGCTTTCATTTGAAGCCGTGCCGAACGTTGTCCAACTATGACGATTATTATAATCATTTATTGTTGTCGATGGAAACATAAAGACATTAGTACCATGTTGTAAAAGCTGTGAATTTGAATTCTTAGGATTTTTTTTAATCAATGTTTGTTTTTTATTACATTCCGATATTGATGATTGTTGTTTTTGCTGTTGTTGACTAAGATTCGAATCAAGTTCGGCTAGACTTGTATGTTTACAAATAAATAAATGGCATTTCGGACAAGTACTTAAACTCAATGAATAATGTAGAACATTCATGAGAATTATAATGGAGATAGTCTTCAAATAAAATAAGACATTTAGATTAATTGTCTAAATAAAGTTATGTACTAAAAACAAAAGAATAAGAAAAATGAATCTCCATATTTTACATATGCTAATTTATTGTTTGATTTAACAATAAATCAATGACATTGATGTTTATAGTCTTTTGTCAACAAGAGAAGAAATATAAGATATCAATATTAACAGATAATCCAGTCTGTACTATTGGATTAAAACGTCTTCTATAGTATATTTCTAGACTTACATTGATCGTTGATAATAGTTTACATAGAAAGATAATAGTGAACGATACGATCTATCTTGTCATTGTATGTAATGACAAGTATTGAAAAGCTGGATGACACACGAGTCTCTAAACGAAGTGACTACATGAGAGATTGATATTATTTATTGAGAAGTATGTGTACTGTTCTATTCAGTATTCACCGATGAAAGAAAAAAAAAAGGAAAAGAGAAACAATAAGTAGTCAATGCGTCATGATGTCTATTTTTTGCTCCTTTATCAATTTCGAATTAAAGTGCAATGTATATAGTTCATAAGTTCAATGATGAACATCTATAAAATGGTCACTTACTGTTGTTCTCTATTTCATTTCCTTTTTTTTATATCCTACTTCATTCTGCTTTATTGACGTTTGATGATAAGCGTAGGTGATGGCTATTGAAAAATGGTCAATTAAACATAAGCAAATATGCGGGGGATGAATGTTGTTTTGATTGTACTATACGAATCGATCATCAATATAACATTATTAAACATAGAGAAAAAGTTTTCTTTCTCAAAAAAAGAAAATATATACTTTCTATTTTCAACTGAGAAGTAAGAAAATAACCTTGAGAAAAAAAATTTATGTGCATCTGTATCTACTAATTGAACGTGTAATGCATGATGATTTAAATCTCTTTCTCATGAAATATGAGAAAAGAATCGAACTATCTCGCTCCATTGTCATTTCAACCTTTGCACGTTCTCAGTTTTTACTCTATTGTAAATTCAATTCATATTATATGGTGATGAGAAGCTTTAGAAACGATGCAATAATATATATATATATATTGAAATGCTATTCAATCATGCACGTAATGCACATCGAATAGAGAAGAAAAAAAATAATAACAGGTAGAATATTCATAACTGAAGCAATGCACTATTCAGCCTCTAAAAAATAATTTTGTTATTGTCGACGACCTTTGAGCACTGACACATAAGAGATTGAGCGAAGCAAAGGGCATTTTCTTTTCTTTTACTATAGACATAGATGTAATTCTGTTTTTCATCATGATCATCCTAACAAACGCCCAATAGATGTATATTCATTCTGACCGGAACAACTTCCGATTGACTGACTGATCGATCATCATAATGATTGTCTAATTTGCTCCTCTTGTTATATTTATTCACTGTCTATTTCGTTTCATTTTCTATACACTATAGAATTTGCATTAAACAATAAATTTCTTTTTTTTTTCTTTTATAACGAACGAATTCTAGAGTTTCTATTTGAAATTAAACATCGATTTATTGATAAATGTTTACATAAGACGAACGGTTTCTTTTCTCTATTTTTTTTTCATTTCTGTTTGTTATGTATTACATGAAATAGTGTAAGTAATACATAGTTGTGAACGTTGAAATCGTTCATTGAATGAACAATCATTATTTTTTTTTTTCAATAAGATGATAAGAATAATTGACTTTTGAATGAAAATCTATTGATAGATAATTTTTAAAAGCAACGATATACAAATGTATAACAATAAAGTGAAAAGAGTCTTTGTACACTAGTGATAAATCATTAAAGCAAATCAAGATAAAAATGTGTGATAGTTAAAAGGAAGACAAAAACGAAGATTTGTATATCTGAATATATTTATCGTATAACGATATCACCACTAAAAACATGTTGAAATTCAATCGTTCAATAGACTGTAAAAATTATGTTAAGGAAGAGATGATCGTTTTGATTTCGATTGATATTCTTATTTTTTTTCAATATGTTTATAAGGAACGATTCATTTTTTGTCTTTCTAAGTTTCATATGATATGTTCAAACTTTAGAAAGCTATATTTTAGTATACTGAAAAATCTAGACGATATAACATAACATTTAAATTGAATGGTTACCATTTATTAAAGATTTCTCATATCAATTTGTTTACGTTCTAATAGAATCTAAATAAATATTTTTCATATATTTAATCATTCATGATCGGAAATCAATGTAAACGAAGGAAATTGACGATCAATCAATTGTTCTATGATCTTCTAATATCTTAAACACGGATATGTAGTTGAAAATAAGTTTATTTTTATCATACAGCTGATTATTTATATTACACTCGAAATCCTTGAAACTTAAAACATCGATTATATAGTTTTACGTCGAAAATAATAACATCATTAAATAGAATATATTGAGTTACGCTTACTAAATCGATGAATAACATTTGTCTGAGACACTCATTGACATACGTATCGTTGGGGAATTGATTGGTTCTGAGAATGTTTCTAATATTGCACTTGAAGAAAAATAAACGACATTTGAGGTAATCCGAGAAGTTCGTTCGTCTACAAATATCATTTGAGCTTCAAACACTAACATACTATGGCACAAATATCTTTAGCTTCTATTTCTTTCATTCCACTTTCTTATATATCATTGCGACAAGTTCTCTATTGTGCATTAGCTTTTACCATGAAGTACTGTTACTATATTTCTTTTTACAAAATGTCGATTTATCGAAGTTGATTTCTCTTGAGAAATGTGACTTGATATTCTACGACTAGCAATCCGATTAGCTTCGATTTACATATCAAATATACTCGCAACATATAATATAAATATATGCAGTTGTACGTGTCAATGAACTCTTTCTTTTTTTAACGTCGCTTTAACTTCGACTTCGATAAAATAATCAAGAGATCTACTATCAATTATTTTTGCATTTAGGATCATGGTAGATAAATCTAGATTGATTCTTTGAAGATATTTATCGAGATGAGAATCTCAAGATAAAAAAAAACGTCCGAAATATTATCTTACTTTTGATAATTTTCAAGTAACTATCACAATTTCGAAACTTATCTATGTATATTACTAAAACAAAAAGAAAAGTTTTTGATTAAAACTGACATAAATTGTAAGATGAAGAATAGTTCAATGAAATGAAATTTCTACGATTCAATCTGTTTGCAATTATTTTTCTAAGTTTTTTCAACCTATCCTTCATACTTACTTACAGACTGTACATCCATACGTCTGAGAACCCATACATTCAATATTCAGTGTTTATATAGAAAATCCTTCTGATTTTCTTATATTCTTCGTTATAAATAAATAACATCTGTACACATACGTACATCAATTGATTGGAAAAGAAAAAATGAAGAAAGTTGAGATACACATGTACATATATACGTATACATGTGATTGATCATTCATCTTTTAATAGTAAAGAAACAAATACTGATTAACAACTAGACAGTAATTGAAACATTATGAATGAAACTAGTCGATTTTTTTGCATGAGTATCACTGTTATTAGTATTATTATTAGTAGTAGTTGCACCCGTATTAGTTATGTTTGATGAAGCATATATAACTGGTATGCGTCCAGCTCGATGATTATTCATTTGTATGTGAATAAATGGCGTTGTACTATCGTCAGTTGTAGAATTTGTTGTACTCGATGATGTTGATGAACATGACAACGATGGTCGATTATGAACTGATAGAGCTGGCGTTGCCGGAGACAATGAATCATTTTCAATTTGATTAAGACTCAAGTCAGAAAAATGTCTTTCAATCGTTGATTTTTTTGGAATAATAGCTGGTGGTAATGATGGTTCAGCAAGAACAATGTTTCGTAAGTGTTGTTCTTTAATATTTTTCAATGGATCAGGTGAAAATGATACTTTACTATATAAAGGTCTTTTCAATGCCGATTGTGTATGATATGGTAATGAACGTCGAGTATGTGGGGTTCGACGAATTTGTGGTGATGAAACAAACTTATTATCATCAATGAAAAGTTTCGATGAAATACTTTTTGTCTCATCATAACTGTCATAAAGACGATAAGAATTATTTTTAAACGAGAACGATGCTACATTTTGTTCAGTATTACATGGTTGACGACATCGACTACTGAAAAAATATAAATCATACAATTATGGTAAGAACTCATGAAATTGCATCGATCAGTTATGCATATGAATAACATTTTAACTATGTTGCAGTTTTACTATCATATGGTGTGTTTTAGTCATTGTGAAATAATATTTCGAATAAATCAAAACAAAAAGAAACCGATGATTATCGAATAGTTTTACTCTGATAGAAAGTATTTGAGATCTTTGTTGTTTGAATATGACCTCCAACATGGTAACATTCCGACAGACTCAATTAGTGAAAAGTCCCGAGACGAAATTCATGTGTGCATAGCTAATCGCTTACAATTCATAGAATACTTTTCTTTTTTACCTTTCCTGTCGTTGATTATTTTTGATAATTTGCGTAAACGCACTATTACTTGAAACTAATAATTGAGATTTGATTTGATTAGTTTTTGATGATTTTTTTAATGGAAGATCCTGCACTATGAGACCAGTTTTTTTTAATGTATTTGAAGATACATGTACTGATTGAAGTTTAGTGACATTTGTTGTACGTTTCGTTGATGAATCTATACCGTGATGGTTATTTATCGATGATTCACAATCAGATACACCTGAATCACCACCACATGAAGACGATGTGAGATCTTGACGTCGTCTATATGATGAAGATTTTTGAAAAACATATGATGGTGAATTAATATTTGCTAATTGAGATTGTTTTTTATTTGCTGGTGGCGTTAATGTCGATAGAACGACTGATGTCGATTTGATTTGTTCAGTTTTTTGTAATTCAAAATCATGAAGTTTATACGAACAATCAATATTATTTAAAGATTTTACTGATTGACGACGCAATATTGGTCGACAACATAAATATGGAACAAAACCCTCGTCATTATCAGCTGTTTTTATAAATAACCATTCATTTACAATATACTGCGCATTAACAGGAAAACCTTTTAGAAATAAAATCATTTTGAAATATTTACAAAAAACTTACAAATAAGTGATTGAAATACCTCGTTGAATTTCGATTTGTTTTTTTAGTAGACCTTTTTGATCGGGATTAAATGAAACGACGACTAACATTGGAATATTTGCTGGTGATTCTGATGATGCACGACGTAATTTTTCTGTTATACTTATACTATCTTCTTTATCTGATTCATCGATACTTGTTCGACGCATCAATAATCTTGTTGATTTATCTAAATAATCGTAAATGCCGATGTAGAATTCTTTTTATTAGATTAGTTACGAGAATAAACAGATGGTCAATGGCATGAAATATATATATATATATATACAAGGACAAGAAGACTAAATAAAGTATAAGTTCTTTTTGCAATCAGAATACTCAAAATCATAATAATCTTTTATTCATGATCTACCTTGACAATCTTTTTATTTCAATTTCTTTAACTTTCCTTGATAAATCATCCGTAGAAATTATTTCCAAATTTACCTTTACGTACGAAGCCATACTGATCAATTGATTGACGTTCTTTTTTCTTTGTCGATGAAACATCTGGATCATCATAGAATGAATCTCTTTTAGCGGTTGTACACAGACATGTTTCTAAATATGGCAGACAAAAACAACAAAACTGGATTAGATTTCTGAATTGAAAATGTGTCTTCAGATGACAATAATTCTCACGTTTATTTGTACTTATGGCACAACGACTACGTGCTCGTTCAAAGAAACGTTTTAATAACATGATGATATAGTTCTGATGCTTACAAAATCAATGCCATACTGTACAAGAAAAACTGAAAACTAAAGGAATGTTTTACGGCTTTAATGTCACAAGTCGTCAACAATATTTCACTACGCTTTTCTTTTTTGTTCGTCAAAATTACATCAATTCATACGAATACAACTGAATACCGTGTCGAATATATATATGTGTTGTACACCAATGCACACACATCACCTTGAACATTCATCCATCACGAAAAGAAAGTAGAGAGAGAGAGAGAGAGAATGAAGAGAAAAAAAACGTGACGAAAAAACACCAGTAGAGAGAGAGAAAGACAGCAGCTGCTATGACATCGTTCAATTAATAGTCGAATTATCTATAGTAAAGAAAAAAGGTGTGAGAAAAATAATCATACAATCCTCTTCGAAATAATTGTCAGTTTTGTCGATGTCTACATGGATGAATATATCTATATATATATATGTATGTATGTGTATATTTGGCATAAATGAGTCGCTAATCAAGTTTATATATATCATCGGCGAGACATACAATGTACATTTTTTCTTCTTCTTGTCTTTATCATCATACAATTAGATTCAAAAGAATCTATCTATAAACTAAAGAGATACGTTCATATGTGCTTCTGTACGCAAGTATAATAAATCTTTCGAGTCTTTCACTTCGTCTCTCCATCTCTTTCTTCAAGTGTCTAAGAGCATGTTTTGTTTATTCATAGCTGAAAAGTACATAAAAAATTGTTTTTCTTGTTCTTCTGATACCTTTATTTGTTTAAAATTAAACATACGAAAATTCGATAGATTGAATGAAACTTTTTTGTTATTTCTAATCAGATGGTTGACTGGCGTTTATCAATAAGTGTATCGATGAATGTTCGCAGAAAACAATAGACCGTATAAGGAGGTCAATTGAATAAAGATTATCATCAGCAGAAACACAGCAGGAATAATGACAGAAAAAGAAAAATATTTGAACTTCTTCTCTCATTCTATCGTTCGTTCTTCACATAGAGAAGAATAATGAAATTTCTAATTTCGATAATAAATAGCCTAAAGAAACAATGCATATGTCTGAATGCTCAACATAATTGCGTTCTTTTTCTAATTAGTAAAACATCAGAAATGATCCGACGATTTCGTAAACAAAACTAACTCAACAAGAACGAGATCACATAGCACCTGACCATCGTTTATGAATAATGAATGAACAACTATATTTCTGATAGTCATTCCTATCTTGACAATAAATACATATGCTGATTATACGTGTTTTTGATGCTGTTGTCAGTTGTTCTATGACCTCGGTACAATCAAAACCATATATCAGTTGACTAGTAGAGATAAGCAGGCTTTTCTTTGACATATATACAATTCATTTATTTGGTAATATTACTATTGACGATAGAATGAATATGGATTGACTCGTAGTTGTATCTATACGGTCAGGTACTTGCCTATTGGCAAAGACGTACCATCATCATCATCATCATCATCATCATCAGTAACACTCGTATAGAGCAAGCAACAGAAATGAATAAGTAGGCGGGTGAGAAAGAAAAGAATAGTTACGTCAGTCATTCGGATAGATGGATGGAGTAAGTAAAAGAGAAAGTGTATGTATATGTCAATTGAAGGTCTAATTTCTATCGTTTCGATATTACATCGATGGGGAATGCAAGTATATATAAGTATGTGTGTATGTACACATTGATGCTGTTATATTACGCGTGTATTGATGTATTTGCAGATGCTCATTTGTTCAATACGGGGTATTCATACTTCTACATAATTTGTTTCATATTTCATTCAAAAGAAAAATGCTCTTACGTCAATCATGATACTGAATAATCATTTACGGAAACACGAATATGCTAATATTAACTGTGTGATAATAATTATATGATGTAAATCCCATGAGAATGAATCAAAAGAAAATCTAGTTTTGAGAAAAGTTTCTGAACTCTCTATCTCACCTGTTTAGTACATATATATATATATAGATATACAAATTTATATTTGCATGTTCATATGTTATTAAAAATTAAACTGATCTATTTAGTGCATGTGTATGCATCCGTTCACAGCTCAGCAGGATGATTAAATTCGCTTATTCTCCTATTAAAGCATGTGAGAAAACAAGTCGAATACACAGACTAAAGAAACGAATGCATTAAAATGGAAAATATCACAAGTCTACCTCATTAATTTGGCTGCATTTATCTGTATATTTGACAATTCAATGAAAACAATACAATATATGCACATAAATATGAAGTCGCTTACTTTTGCCGAGTAATCGACGCGCCAAGGTTGTCATTGTTAATACAAAAGAGGATCTAGAATAAAGCATCAAGTAGAAATATGTGACAAATCAAGTCGTTTTATTATCATCTATGAATAGAACAAGTAATAATATCAAGAGATAGAGAGAAAGAAAAGAGATTTGCTGACAAGATAAGAAAATGAATATTATGAAATAAAAAGATTTGTATCAGGACAATACTCATTTTTCTATTTACGACTATTTCCAAGATGAGAATAGAAGAAAAAGAGAAATGCTATCAGATTCATTCTTTACAATTCCTTTTCTAATTGTACTACTACTTCTGTTTCTTTCGTTCTGATATAAATAATAATATGTAGGCGAGAGAGAGAAAAAAAAGAGTCAAGCCAAAAAGAAGGATGACGTTGAACAAATGCTCTTGGCGTCCTTTTTCTTCTTGCTCTTCTCTCATACTGTCTCTATTCAGTTCATCGTCCATGGATACTAAGATAGCGCGAACAACACGATGACCACTACATCACGATCGATTTCCTGTCAAAAGAAAAAAGAGAAGTTGAGCACATCTGTTCAAGAGGAAGACGACGTCTATGAAAAATACATAGTCAAATGTTCAAGCATCCAGCCTCTCTTTTTTTTTTCTATATTCGTCATTATAGTTTCCGGAGGCATCCATACAAATAGATAATTCTTATGAATGGGAGGCAAAAAACATCTAGTGAAACGGGAAATGAATTCTTACATTGAGTTTAACGATTAGTGTGTGTCGAAGGATGTGTCCGTTTGGTCTTAGCGGTATGAGCTTCTTTCTTTATTTTTAATGATCAAGAATAACAATAATGAGGATGAATTTCTTTTTCCTTTCGCTTTAATGACTATCATCATCATCTGGAAAAGGGCAGTTTTAGTGAGCGATGATGTTTACTTTTCTCTACTCGTTGAAGATAATCATAAGAATAAACAAACATATTTATATATCAACGAAAAACTAACATTAACCGTTAGTCAACAGCAGGATTCCTTTTCTTTTCCCTTTCTAATTCGATTATGATATTGTGCTGAACGATTTTTACTAATCATTTCAATATCTTGTGACGGCAAATAGTCTTATGCAACAAATGCCATTGTCCTAGATTATATATCAAGACGATAGTTATCAATAGTAAATCGAAGATTAGTTTATGATGACGATGTTTTTTCGTCTCATCTAATTTGTATAACTAAATCATATCTCCAATAAAGTAGAACATTCAAATTTGAATCGCTACACTGTTGAATGAACATCGTAATAATTAATATGATTATATGTAAACACAATTATATGATTGAATTAGACAGTTTTAACTACCTAAAACATAGTGTCAAATAAATCTAATAAAGCAATGTCTCATGTTCACTGAAATACTCTGTGTTACTGCTATTACATATTCAAAGGACTCGATTAACAAAATATTCAATGTATTGATGAAACAATCATTTGAACATAGATTAGATATGTCATGAATGGAATTTTCTACGATAGCTTACGCATAGTTTCTCTTCTTTTTTTTTAATGTCTTTTACTGATACCGTTGTCATGGAACTAGCTGTTTGCTATTGATATTACTCATTTTACAATGTAGTAATGATATTCTAGTCTCGAGAAATTCTCTCCTCCAGACACACAGCAATACTTCGATTCGGTTGCTTCAATTATACGACATGCTATGTCAAAAAACAATCTTATCGACCTTGCCGATCTTGTTACAGTCAGATAAATAACACAACAATATTTACACGTTGTTTGTTCGATACGAATATAATGCCGACGATTCGTTTTGTTTCGATTGATAGCTGTTGAAATCGAAAGCGATTTCTCACTTGACAAATGTACGCACATATGGTTAATATTAAATGCGACACCATGATTGTTCTTACTTTAAACTAGAAATCTTCAGAACCTTTGGATGTGTATAAGAACAATAAACATTTGTCAATTTGAATAATGAGAATCACCTTGTATCATATTGTGAATCGTGCTTCGACAACAATGTAAACAATAGCAATCGTATGGCATTGACGACACGGATTTGGTTTGAAATGAATGAATGACCTCGTTCTACTGCTGTCTGTATAAAAATATTGTTAATTGGGAAGCTTGACTAAGCTCCTACGAGTCTGTTACCTTGATATTTTGCTTGTAGATCTAATGGGAAAATATACTTTCTATGGTACATTTCATATAGTATAAGTCTCGTCTTGTTATCATCGAAGGTTATACAAACGAAACATGAATAACTGCTAGCATCTATGCATCGAGTCTTATCATGTTTGAACTGTAATTAACACTATAATCATTGAGCTTGAGTCAATCAAATGCATGAAAAACATAGTTCAATAAAGCAGGAATCTGTCTTTATTATGATTAAAGAAAAAAATTTGTTTTCAAATGTAAGAAAACGAAAATATCTAACGATAAAAGATAATTTTTTTTTTATAACTTACCTTCACGTTGATCGACATTCATGATGTTATTTTCTCTACTATTCTTGATCATTTAGATTCGTTTAAATATTTACTATCATTAAAAATTGACAGCGCTTTTATTCACAATAAGAAGAAAAGAAAAGAATTAACTTAAAATTATTAGAATATATTTAGTAAACACGAACGCAATCAGATGAAGAAAAAAGAAGAGATGAGAAAGAAAAAGATTTAAAAAAAATACACAAACAACAATTCAACAGAAGAAACACTCATGCATTTTACCGTAATAAGACGAAAAGATCACCGGACAAAAGAAGAAGAAGAAGAAGAAGAAGAAGAAGCGAACTGTAGATTTAAATCGAAAAGAAAAACTTTTATATTGTTCATTACAAAAGTTCCAGTCGATCCTTCTTCATAATTGATAATTGAAAACGTGATCGATGAATATTCGTCTTATATTTAGATGCCATTTTCAAATGTTGTTGTTGTGTTTTAAAAAATAAATTTTGTTCACGGCGAAAATTTTCTATTGAACCGAATTGTAGAATAACTTCCGAACGGCTTTCATCATCAAGTTCATTTAAATCAATCCATAATAAATTTATTTTAATAATATCATCGGAAAATTTTTCACCAAATATAGATAAGGATTTTTTAAGTGAAGTATTTGCTGTCACTTTCGATGATGAATTAATAATGAGTTGTTTTGGTGGTGGACTTTGAGAAACTTTTGGTGAAACACTGCCGATTGGTGTTCGGTAATTTGAACTATTCGATGAACTGTTATTACTACTGGTTGATGAACGTGATAAACGCGGCGATGATGTATCCATCGGTGATGAACGTTGCTGTAGTGGTGTTGATTGTTTTGGCAGTTTTGAATGTGCGGGCGTTACATTTATTGTTGGTAATGCTCGACGAACTGTTGGTGGATATCGTTTTATAGTTGCAATAGCAGCGACAGTTAATGACGATGCACAATTCTCATTAGGTAATGAAGGTTTAAGACGTTTTATAGGACCGGGACGATTTTCAGCATCACACGATGATGCAGATCGTTGTATACCTTGACCAGTTCGTGTCGGAATATTATGACGAGTTGTTGCTGTAAGTGAATTCGATAGAGTTGGATTGATTACTATTGTCGACGATGAGGATGTTGGTGAAAGTTGCATTGGTGAAGAAGTTGTAGCTACAGAAAAATACAATGGTTTTAACAAATAAAAACTATTCAATAGAATTCACTATTCGATAATGAATGGCGTCCTTGTCTTTTAGCTAAATTAAGTCGTACGCCCATAGCAGCTTCAAGTGCTTCAAGACGAGATTGTAGGTTAGGTCCCAATGATTCTAAATAAAAAATAAGCACACAATATAAATTCGTCGTGTGAACACTTTCATCGTATTCATTAGTATTTCCTTATAGAGAATACCTGAGCGATGTAATTTAGTTGGAACTGGCATTACAAGTTTTATTTTTAAATTTCTAATATAGGTTGTGTTAAAATTAAATTATAAAATCCAAGAAGAAAAAGTTAGATAATGCACTACTTCAATATGCACATGTGCATGAGAGAGAAAAGAATATATAGTAACATAGTAAAGCAAACGTGCCATAAGTATAGTGATGGTGGTCTATTTTATTTTATGATCTTATTTTATTTTTTCCCTCTATTCTCTTTATCTCGGCTTCTTTCGCGTGTGTGTGTGACAAACACTAATAGAAGAAGAAAAACTTACGTTCACTAGTAGTTGTCGGGACATCGACAGAATAAGAAGATGATACTGTTAATGTAGTTGTTTGAAGATTGGACATATTTACACGAGAAAATCGTTTTAACTCATATAATTAACATAAGAAACGGAGATAATCTCCGTTAAGCATCAACGATTGACTTAACCTTGTATCATATATAATGTGTGTGCGTGTGTGTGTGTGTGTGTATATTTTACTTTTCATTCGTCTTGATTTCTTTCTAGTGCATTCATCCATCTCATTTTTGTCCTCTTTTTTTCGTTTCCTTTTTACATTTACCAGATGATGAGTACATTGAATAATCCAGAAGAGTAGAGGACAAGGTTTCTTCTATGAAATATAACGGCGAATGTATGAACAAGCGAGTGATTAAGTTATGCTTACAAACAAATAGACAGTAAGAGGGAGCGATAGAATAGGCTTTTCGACATTCACAAATCGTAAAGGACAATTACGTGGTATACGCGCCTTTAACTTTGATGGATTAGAGACCACAAGCACAAGTCTACTTTTTTTTAATCTCTCTCTTCTTCTCTTCTTTTTTTTTCTAATCTCATATAACTATATAAATGGCACGTTTTCTGATCTATCGAATAGACTTCTCAATGATTGTCTCGAAATTAGAAAAAAAAAAGACAATGAAGTAAAATCAATGTCATTCATCGCTTTACTTTGTTCAGATTTGAGATTAGTCAACTCGGATTGATTCGTTGATTCATTTGAAGTTCGTTGTTGTTGCTGTTGTTGTTCAAAACATAATTTTGTTTCACTGACTTTATTCATTAATGGAATTGGTTGAAGTGCTATTTCTTTAGCATTGGTCTCCGTCATTGTCGTCGTAATTGTTGGTACGAGTAAAGATTCATTTGTCGATTCAACAACACAAGTTTTATTATTATTCAATTTCAAATGATAACCAGACAATTCACTTTGTAATGCTGATAGATTAGTTAGTTTTTGTTTAAGATTAAATTCAATTTGACTGATTTCGTTCGTTAGAATACTATAGTCGGTATTGAATCGATTTAGTTGTTTTTCATTCAAATGCTTCGTATTTTTAAGAAGATTTTTTAATGTCATTTCTTCATTGCTAAGGATTTGTTGTTTTTGATGAAGTTGATCAATCGATTCATTCTCTTTTTCTTGAAAGAAGTTTTGAGAATCACTTTGATATGCTACTTTTGGATTGCAAAAAACATTTTCTTCGTCCGAATATAATCGTTTTATTTCGCAATATAGATTATTCTCGAATAGAATATTTTGTTTTAATTGTTTGATATCTGAACGTATTTGATTTTGTTCATATTGAATATCAAAAAGATTGGTTCGATAACTATTGATATGTTCAGTTTGTTGAAGTATATCGAATTTTAATTGATCGATTTGACATTCATATTGATGAATATTATTTTTAAGATTATGAAGACATTCAATGGATTGTTCAAGTTGTTCATGGTATTGTTCAATATTCGTTGATGATTGAATATTTGAAAAATTCTTAAAGAATTTTTTCGTTTGATTATGATGTTTTTCTATTAGTTGAAAATATTGTTTATAGGATTTTTTCATCGATAAATCATGAAGTATCGATTGAAACTTTCTATGAAAATAACTATTACGTATTTTGTAACGTTGAATGAGATCGATACGAGTTTTATGCAAAAGATTTTTTGTAACATTCGAATCGGATTTAAGACATCGAATATTTTCATATATTAATTCATGACGTTTATTTAGTTGTTGAATGAACTTGTTGTTGATATCATCGAACATGCTTATCGACAAATATGTGAATGAGAAGAATGTTGTTGTTCTTGTTATTTCAATGTCGATAAATGTTTTAATTAAACATTCATAAACCAATCGTTGCGTCTGATTTTTTTTTATTGCGGTTTTTTTAGTTCGAATTTATATTGTACGATGTATGTCAAAGATTTCTTTTCTCTGCTATTGTCACGATCTCCTCCTACTTTGATGTTCATTATGGCCTATTCTTCATCGAAGATTATAATGTATAGCATCATTAAGGGCCTGTTAAGCTCCTATGTATTATAGATATTTATTCAAGGTGTTTTTTGGTGACTGGTTTGTTTGTCTATCTTCGTTATTTCAGAAAAATCATTGAGCTCAATGTTCGTTGCTGTATTCTATGCAGTTCTATATAGGTGAATAAACCTTGCACATTTGAATATAAGAACATGAGAAATGAGAGACTAGCAAATTTTTTCTCACTTGAAAAGAGCACAATTTTCATGTATACGAACAAGATTGATATGTTAATTATGATCGTTTTATGTTTTTTTTTGTAGAGTAAAGCGTTTATTTGAACACTTGTGCAACGTTTTTTATTTTTTCTACTTGATAAATATCTTTTTTTTTACTGTACACATCGTTTTTATTGCATATCGTAGAATTTTTACAAGTAGCTTCATTGAAATAGATTGCTTCCTGTTTTGAAAGAAAAAAAACGTATCATAGGCTACCGACTTCTAAATAGGTTATGCTTTCTTCATAATAAGAAGTATTTCTATAATTAGAGGACTAGTTTCTTTTCACTCTGTTTTTCTTTTCTAGTTGATAGATAAGACATTTGAAAAAAGAGTGCTTACACTCTCTAACTTATGATATATTGTTTCATATGGAAAGGAAACTGAGCACATAAGAGGACAATTCATAGAAGATTCAGGTTGATTAAATGACGTATTTTATGACTTTGTTCATAGAATCATTGCGAAACATACTACATTTTTCTTTACTGAGAGTTCTTTCATCAATTCAACGTTTAAGTTTCAATATTTCAACATATATATATATATAACCGACAATATTACATGGCATGACTCTACTTGATTTAAGCTATATATATTTGTCAAGGATTCTTTAATTTGCAGGCGCAGTCACCTGTCAGCACTTTGATTTAGAGAAATTAAAACACGTCTATCTTGACATGATGAATGCTTCTACAGTTAATGAAAAACTTCATCGTGAGAACAGTACAATTAATTATTAATCAACCTTGTACTTAAAAGTACGAGTGTGTAAATGAAAAAAAAAAAGAAACTCCTAAAATTAAAAGAAGTGTTCAAAACTTATACCAAACAGAACAAATTCTTCTTTAGAGTTCCCAGACGATCGACAGACAAAAATTTTTATTCTATAGAACATCAATGCATCTTTCGAAAGCCAGTCGTTTTTATCGGAGTATTATAAGAAGTTTGATCCTGCTAAAATTTTCACTATTCTCCCACATAAATATTTATGTATAGAATTATTCGTTAATTAATTTTCAACAATGAATATTAATTGTAAGAGTTAGAGTGTTTCGTCTGCTAACAGAAGTGAATATGAAAAATAATAGGTACTACTGTTGATAAGATTGATGTTTCAAATATAAGTTTTTGCAATACATCTTGACAAGAAAATTACAAGTTATATTCTGAATTATAAAAAGTACTCGATCAAGTTTAATCACAATATAGATATGTGTTTTTCATACACAATAAATCATTAACGTCAATGTAAGTAGTTGTATATAAAATGAACCAACGATTTTCAATATATTTATTTCAAATCTTATTCAATTCGTATGGTCGTATTGTAAAATCACTCATAAAAGAAAACGATTGTAAAACATTTTTTTAACCGATATTTATGAGGGTTGTATATTCGTGTGATTTTCAAGGTAAAAGGATATTTCATAATAGTTTATTTTCATATGATATCATTGATGAAGTAAATACCATCCAAATCATGGAAAGCTGAAGTATGAGCTCAAATTATATTCAGATGTTCTGTAAAGTCATGATTTTGCAGCAAGTTTTAATCATTTTCTAGGCAGATAAGAGTGTCTGTAAATGCTGCCACTAGGTACAATTAGACCAAGTTCAAATGCTGCATAGTATGATGTTTTAGCTGCTTTCATCATTTCGATTGTTTCACCAACATGTGTTAAACCAATAGAAGGAATTTTTGCTACAGTCAGAATGCTTCGCGATGTAGCTCGTCATTTGAAAATATAGTTAAAAAATCGTTTAAATGTTTATTTGATAATCATTAAAAGAAGTGATATGAAGCTATGATCTACCATGAATCAATTTAGCAGCAAAACTTTCTGCTACGAATGCAGAATGCGTCAATTTAAACGATGCACGTATAAATAGCAGCTTGAAATAGAATGATTCTACAAAAACAAAATAGCCGAAGGGAGTATTTCAATGAAAATGAAAAGAGTTCAATGAGTTTTCATCATTAAGAAAAATCATTTTCTTATTTGTTGAAATAATCTGATCGATAGGTTTCTCTCGTGGAAATGAAAAATACCACCATCATAAGATAAACATTTTCCATTCATTCTTAGTAGCCATTTAGCATAGAATCTATGCAGAGAGCAGCAACAGCTCGATAAAAAAGATTAAGAAATGCATCACTATCAGTTGCAGAAATTATTAGCCTTATTGATGAATAATACTTCGTTTAAAAATTTCTACGAACTACAATATGGCATAATATCGTTTTATTTGAAACTTGCAACCATTCAGAAAATATGCTACTTCTAACTATATCATTTTTCATGCAATATAGAATATCCTCAATTGTCTGATAAGTCTAGATAAATTTCTATTTGATGCATCAACAACATCATTATGAATTATTTGTCTATTCAATGATTGATTTAAAACACTATAAACGTTTTTTTACAATGACATGTTTGAGGATTTCCGTCAATAACTAAGTCTATTTGTGCATCTGTACGTGTAGTACTCTTTTTAAAATTTTTGTATTCTTCAGTTTAGATAATGTTGTTGGGTAGTCGTTCGTTCTTTCGCTAGCTTCTTCGTGTCAACTAGTTATTGCTTATTTCATATGTATCAATATACAATGATAAAATCTTTTTGCGTAAGACGTATCTGCTTCTTAGAAGGCCTGGAGTTTTTTTAAATGTCAAATACTATGGCTCTCTCCTTTCTGTCACAAGTACCACATTGGTATTTTGTTTCATTCAATACGTTTGATGATAACCAACTATTTTTTCCTCTTGTCTACTTGCTTGACAAAAAACATAATTGGAACTTAAAAACTGTGATTAATAATCACAAAAATAAATATTTTTTTTTCCAGTAGCATATCTTTCTATTTATTAGAAGAAGAAAAAAATCCAAGTTCGACCTTTTCTTAACTAATAAATGATAGAACAAAGTTTGGCACACACACATATGAATACAACGAAGAGAAAACTAAAATGTCATGCTCATCAATCCGTTTGTTTCATAGACGAAAATGTCGTTGCGAGTATTCAGCTAAGCTGTAAAATCAAATGCACTTCACCATGGGAACCAAGACCGAGATGAGCAGGTAATTTAACCCATTCATCTAAACGTCCACCAGCTTGTTGAATCTTTTTCAGACTAAGTTTTGCTGAACCAATAGAATCTTTACCAACAGCATCATCATCGTAGGCCTTAATACGTAAAGTATCCTCTCCCTTTTGTAAATTACTATTAAAAAACAATGAACATATGACTAAAAAGAAACGAAAATCTTCATTCACTTACAAAGTAAATGATTCGTTCCATGCTGGTGAATTATTATCTTTAATAGTTGTTGTGCGTTGTTTGTACTCTTTCTCTAAGTATAATTCAATGTATGCATCATTTTGACCGAGAGCATCTTGATCTTTGAGATTGCGAGCTTCAACAACAGTGACTGTGAGAGTTCCATGCGACATGTTGACTTTTTTACGATTGAATTACTGATTAATAGAAATGTGTATATGAAAAATAGACTGAAATAGAGTTTAGTCTTCTCGCCTTTTATAATTCTACGATTGTCAATCGCCTCTCGATAGAAGGAAAAAGAGAGAAAGAGAGAGCGGGCGAAAAGGTGAAAAATTACTTTCGTAGCAATCAACGTCAAGAAAAATAACGTCAAGTTGAATGGCTTGCAGAAAAGAAAAAGAATGAATAAATATTACTTGATTGTTATTCACGATGTACCATTAACAAAAGTAAAAAAATATACAAAATCCAGGACATCAATATCATTTGATCATTCATGACATCAATTTACAGAATGAAAAATATTTTTTGGTTTCAGGGACACCCAATGGTTATTGTGTAGGTAATAGAGAAAGAGCGTATGACGTATTGATGAAAATAACATTGAAGGTTTGGATGAATAATTATAATAACCAATGCCTTATTAATCGACTCGTCTCATAGAAAATTAAGTGTTCGAAGGATTCATGAAATGAAATTAATCAATAGTATTGTCATAAAAGATCTATTTATAATTTAAAATGCGAAGTTTTATTGTCGTACAAGTGATTCATGCGCAATAATAATCAATTATAAAATGAACTTTGAAAATCTTCTTTCTGAGGCTTCATAAAGTGTATTATTCATAATATTGAGTCTACATCACACTCATTCACCCCACACCCATATCAATATCGTTACACATTCACCTTCAGTATTAACTTCATTTTTTTGTGTCGTGCACGAAGTGACGTATCATACGTTTGGACTTCGAAAAGTTACAATTATTTTTCGTTTTCAATGGTATTCATCATTTAATCCGTTAGCGAAGATTTTCGATTTAATTGGCATACTACTATAATAAGAAGAATAGATCTGTAGGATATATTCGTAGAGTAAGCATTGTCAAAATGTATGTAAAATAAAAATGATTTAGTAAAACAATTTATCTGTTACCCAGGCAGACAAAAATTTGGAAAAACGCGTTTAAACGCACAATCGGGAACGCCGATTGTGAGTCACTAACGCTCATTAACAACACGCAACAAACGCGTTTTTTACGGAGAATTTTCACTTTCTGAGCGT